>CM077812.1:3357500-3420000 GCA_039764185.1 Tamarix austromongolica | reverse complement strand
TTTATCATGTCATATAGTGTAGGCATAGAAAAATGATATTTGATTATTATATTATTTACAACTCTAAAATATATGAACATGTACCAAGTACCATCTTTCTGAAGGACTAATAAGGAAAGTATACAACAAGGTCACATATTCTCTCTCACATAACCTTTATCCACATGCTCTTATATTTTTTGCTGAAATTCCTTGGCTTCCTCTAAGATACATCTATAAGCGGACTTATTTGGTAGAGGTATTCTAGGAATTAAGCCTATAGCATGCTCAATACCTCTTTTAGGCAGCAATCTAGGAGGTCATTAGGAAATACATCTCTATATTCATCAAGTGGTTTATTGAGATTCAAATTACTAGATTTGTTATGCCTAAGTTGATATTATTTCATAACTATAGCAAAGAAAATACCCTCCTCCTTAATGAAATTAAATATAGCAATTTCACATAAGAATTCACTCTTTTTAGATTCGACTATAGGTATATCAGCACATCAAGAGGGTTTCAACTTATACTTTCACTTATCCTTATACATGACATACTCATTTATTACACCATCATAGATTTAATTTCTATCATAATGACATGGTATTCCTAGTAATATGCCACAAGTGTTCATAGGCAACATATCACATAAAGCTCATCATAGTAGTCACTAATGCAATATAAAATAAGGGTTTTCTTATTTAACTTAACCCTCTTATCCTTATTAATCGATTTGAAATAATAGGGTTTGGGATGATTACTACTCACTAACCCTATTTTTTAAAATATATTTTCACTAGTCACATTGGTACATGAACCACTATCTAAAATGACCCTACCAACAGTAGCATATAGTTTTAAAAGATTTATTTCTTTGTGTAGGTGGTTCATTAGGTTGTATTTGTAACACCATTTCAAATAAAAATCATCAATTTCCTTCTTCTACATACATACATAAGGTATCATCATTAGATTTAGTTCTTAGCTCATCATTATCATATGGTTCCTTATCCTCTATTTGAATTAAGGCCAAAACTCTTTAATTAGGACACTCACCTACATAATAGCCATACCCTCTAAATTTAAAACATTGATTATTGGAAATTTCCACAACTTTATTTTTACCTTTTTCTTCATGGCTAGGGTTTATTTTTCTTTCATTAGAAGAAGATGCATGTAAACAAGATTTAGAAGTAGATGCATTATAATAACTCTTAGTTGAAGTAGAAGCAAAAGCTTTAGCTTTAGCTTTGGTTGACTTAGTTTTCTTTTCAAATTTCAAAGCTAACTTAATAAAATCATTAAGAGAATCATAGGAAAACATTTCCACTCTATCATAGATCAAGTTATTAAGGTCAGCTAAGAATCTAGCACATTTTTGTTCTTTTCTGATTTATCTATCACATATGAGTACTAGTATTTTAAATTCGCTAGTGTATTCCTCTTCACAAATGAATTCATTCACTAAGGGTATTAAACTTACCATACATATCTTGCTCATGATCCTTAGGAAAAAATTTCTTTTTTAGGAGTTTCTTAATTTTTTCTAATGCAGGAGTAACCATAGATTCTCAAGATGATAAAGATTTGGCATAGTTGATTATGAAACCGATCAAATTATATTTCTTTGATAATAATAATATGACTAACCCTAATGAGTTTACTTTAAGTCATTCTTATAGGTATGTAACATATTTGCAGGAAGAAAATCCAGTTATTTAATATGTCAACATACATAAGATTTTATGTGTTACAAGCTATTACAAAGGAAGCTATTATGCATAAAAGTCAACTCTACAAGTCAAGAGGCCTGGTCAACATTTCAAATCAACATCATTGTTTTGATTAGGGTTTTTATTAGTTGTTGTCATTTAGTTATTAGCTTACTTTATTTGTAATAGTCTTTGTTATTCCATTATTATATAGGGTCTAATTACATTATTAATACCATTTTATGTGCCAGTTAGTAGTATGTGTGCTATAAGGCTCAGTTAGTATGCTAGTTAGCAATGTAAGACTTCCTATATAAGACATGGGTGCCAGCACAATTGTAACATGTGATTGAGTATATTGAAATCTAATAAAAATATTACACTCGGTTAATCCTCTATTTGTAATTGAATGATCCTATTTAAGAATACTTAGAGTAATCTTAGATAGGGTGCCATTCAAAGATTGAATTTCGGTTGAATTCTTTATCAATTTCTTACTTGAATATCTTCATCCCATATTCTACAAAAAACCATTGATCCTTCTCATTTCTTCCTTCAAACAAATCTTCAATCTCATTAGAAGATTTGTGTCATTTTCCTGTAACTTGTTTTAAACTTCTCTTGACTTTCATGAGTTCTCTTCAAGATTTCATACCAAATCCTAGAAAATTTTTTAAATTTAAGAATTTCAAGTTTAAATTTATTTTCATCATCATATTTCTTAAACTCAAATAAAGTCACTATTTAATCCAACAATTCAAAGAACAATTCAACATCTAATTCACTATTAAAATCAAGAAGGCTAAGATTTATACCTTTGCCTTTGTCATGTGCAAGAATCATTTGGAAGTTAACACTATTTCTTCAATTTGATTAAAACCATTTGAACCATCTTGATTTGGCATCATCACTTTACTCCATTATCAAGTTTTCATGACTACCTTTGGATTGGAGCACACATCTCACCATTCTGTCACGTGCTTAGAGGTTTCGGCCCCAGTGCCCCTGGCGAGGCCAGCATCCATCAACCCACACGGCTGAGCACCATGCCGAATATGCGCAACATCCCGCAATAATAACACAAAAGAGATGCATGAGAGGGACACTGAGTCGTACCTGAAACATAACATCAACATTAGCAATTGTCAGGCAACCAGGGAGAACCCATATTCGCATGACTCATTGGCTAGATGCTTGGGGCAAGTCACGGACCGTGACATTCTCCCCCACCCAAAATCGCAAACACCCTCGTTTGCACCACAAAGGGGTCCCAACATTGCTTCCCTGCATCTCAAGCGTTGTCCACGCGACAGTCCTTCAACGCTCGCCCTATGTTGGGAAAACATCCGACAAAAACCATACGTTGCCCCGCAAGGCTCGTAGTCCAACCAACATCTCGTACTCAACATATCTGTAGCGGCATATCCGACCCCATCGCAGCGACAAACCTGCGCGCCCGAGATCGACTCATCGCACGACCCTCAACAACCCATTTCAATGGCCTGGATCCCACACCAAACCACGTTCACCAATACCCTTGTCAATGGACCCGTGCGGCACTCACGACCTCCCCTTGGCTTCACTCCTTCGAAGCTGGTCGTCTCACAACGTGCCTCACACCCACGGCCTACCCACAGTCCTTCAAGGTAGCCAACAACACGGCAAAATGCTTGCTGACTGACGCGAGCAACGAGCTGCTTTGATACCACTTTGTCACGTGCTCAGAGGTTTCGGCCCCAGCGCCCCTGGCGAGGCCAGCATCCATCAACCCACACGGCTGAGCACCATGCCGAATATGCGCAACATCCTGCAATAATAACACAAAAGAGATGCATGAGAGGGACACCGAGTCGTACCTGAAACATAACATCGACATTAGCAACTGTCAGGCAACCAGGGAGCATCCATATTTGCATGGCTCATTGGCTAGATGCTTGGGGCAAGTCACGGACCGTGACAATTCGCTCTACATAAATATTATTTTCTTCCATGGTGTTTTGCATATTTTGAAACATTTCTTGATTAATAAATATTTGCTTCTATACATTAAAGTTGGGTTTATATGGCTAGAAATGTTTGTATTTGAGCATTGGTAGTGCTTACATGTAATACCATGTATTTTTAAAATCCAGATTTATTAAGTATAATGATTTTATTAGCGTAATTTGATGTAAACAATTAATTATTTTAATTTCGATTCGTTTTATAGATTTATTAACGATTTCTAATTTATATTTGAATTTAATTAATCGTTGTCGTTGCGAACCATTCTAGATAAATTCTTTCACGACAAGGATTTTATTATATTCTTATGAATTTCATTTTTGGTTAAAAATATGTATTCCCTTTCCTTATCGTATTTTGTTTTTTAATATTTTAAATTCGTTCTCGATTATAACTTTGTATTAGTGATTACGACTTTATTTTGGAGTTATATCTCATGAACAAGGTATATTATTTAAGTTATGGAATTTTTGTTTAAATAGTTAAACTTATTTTAATAATTTTATCTGTAGAAAATATTTTCGACTTTAAATTTATTCGTTTTCGAAAATTGTTAATACTTTCGGAAAGTTTTAAATTAAAAAGGTTTTTTGGAGATTATTTATGTATGGATTTCTTTCCAAAATTATTTTTCTTCTATTTTACGCGTTTTGATTTACGGAAAACCGATTTCGAAAATTATTTAAATTAGTCTCGATTTATTCGAATTTGACTTAAATATTTTATTATATACTTTTAAATAATTTTTCGAGGTCTTATAATATATTTCTGTAACTAATACAAATCTTCATGTTCGTTGGTAAATTTTTCCGGAAATATTTTCAAAATTCTTTATATAGCTCGTATATCGATTTTAATCTTTCGAAACCTTATGAAATAATTTTCATTTAATAAATTTTAGATAAAATATTCCAATAATAATTTTTAAAAATTTAGTTTTTTATTTTATATGTATATTTGTAAAAAAGAGAGAGAGAGAAGCCCAAAACCAGCGGGTGCCCCCGACCCCCCTCTCTTCCTTCTCCTTTTTCCCTGCTCCTCTCTCTCTTCCCTTCCTCGTCGATCCCCTTCTCCCGTCCCTTTTGCTCCCTGTTCGCAACTCCCTCACCTCCTCCAACTCCCTGCTAGCTGACCTCCAACCGTCGCTGGCCGACCTCCAACCAGCTGCGACGGGCTACGCGACCGACGACGCCGTAGCAAGCCACAGCCGCAACATCAGCCATCTTGACCGCAACAGCAGCAGCAGACCGCAGCAGCGACGAGCCGCGCTAGGTGCACCGCCGTCCGGCCACGGCGAGCATCGGTGACCACCAGCGAGCCACCCCTAGCCTCCAACGAAGCTTCTCCAGCCTTCCTTTGTCCCAATTTGTGCTGGTTTCGTTGGTATAAATTTCCGAAAACCCTAATATTGATTTGATTAATTAGGTATGATTTAGCTTGTGATAAGCTAAATTAATTGTTTGATAATGTATATATGTGCTGTGAGATTGTTTTACATAGGTTAATTGTATTGTTATGTTGGAATTTTGGAAAATTAGATTTTTGGCTGGGTTATGCCCAAATTTTTTGGACCCGCCCAATTTGGCGATTTTGGATGAATTGATTATGCAATATGTTTTTAAATGTATCTAATTTCATGTCGGAACCGTCAATTAAGAAATTTATGCAGAATTTATCGGAATTTGATTTCTAGGTCAAAATTCGTGTGTGATGAAATTGGGTCGCGTAATTGAGTCGTTCCGCTCAATTGATTTTATAATATCATTTGAAATGTATTTAATTTCATATTGGAAGTGTTGATTTGGGCAAACTGTGCGTAATTAAATGGAATTGGATTTTTAGGTCAAAACTCTTGTGGGACTAAATTGGATTTTGTAATCGGGTTGTTCCATTCAATTGACTATATAATTTATATTATAATATATTTAATTACATTTCCGAACCGTCAATTTATATATTTTAGCAAGAATTGATCGGATTTGCGTTCCGGGCCCAAAACCCCAATTGTGCTAAATTGGGTATTTCTTTCATTGGTTTTGATCAATTGATTATTTGATATGTTATATAAGGTGTTTAATTGCATTTCTAAACATTCAATTTGATTAAATTAATAGAATTCAACCGAATTGTATTTTCGGGCCTAAAATCCTAGATTTCAAGTGAGATTATGAAATTGATCATGTGTATAATTGTTTTTCCAAAATTAAATTTGTTGAAATAGTTGAAATGATCCTAATTGATTTCTAATACCTTTAATTTGAATTACCCGAGTTTGTGTTGTGGGCTTTAAAACCCTAATTTTGAAAATGGATAATCTTAAATTGGCTACTAGGAAGATTGTTTTGTTGAAATTAATTATCTAGATTTATATAAAATTAGTTTAATTGTGTTTTAAAACTATCAATTTGAGGTAATCAAAATGATTTGGTCGATTCGTAGTTTAGGGATTAAAAAGCCCTAATCTTCGGGGATTGTTTTATAAAATTGATTTCTGCTATGCGTCTTTTATCTAATCGATTTCTGTCTTTGGATTTTAAATCATTTAAATTATGTTTTAATCTAATCGGTTTGGATTTGGTTCCATGTAAATGGTTGGTTTACCTATTTAGTTTTAAAACTTAATGAATAAGTTATTTTCGATAAATTAACTTATGATCGATTATTCTTTCTCGGTCTTTCCAAATTAATTTGAAATGTCACAAGTGGTATTTGTATTAATCCGTTTTCACTTATATTTAATCTTAAATCTTAATAGAGCTATGCTTTTAAGTCTTAAGTTTTGGACACGTTTTCCAAGAAAGATCGTTTGTGTTCGTTTGCGTTTATTTAATTATAATATGTGAATTATTAATTGATAAGATAGTTTCTAACCTAGTTCCAATTTCTATCGGCGATCTAGGAAAGCTTTATTGTGGATCCTCGAGCTAGTGATCTCTCTCTCACTCTTATCTCGCTTAGCTAGCTTCGGATTTAGGTACGTCTCTACTTACCTCCACTTATGGGTGTTTGTAAGGATGTGGCTAAGAACAACTATGTGTGTGTTATGTACCTTGTGTACCATGTGTTATGCCATGTTGTGTACTTTATGTTTTTAATGATTAATTACTTGTAGTGCAGCTTGGAGTTGAGGTATGTTTATATGAATTCCTTATGATATGTGTGTAATGATTGTTCTGTTGTGTTTATGATATTTTGTGACGTGACCCTCTAGGACATGCATGCTAGGATATTAATAATATGATGTGGGGTGAAAGGATATAATGGGGGAAAATGTGGAAGTAAGAACAATTAAGGAAGAGTAGAGTAATGGGTTAAGAGTGGAAATTTAATATACGAGGGATGAGTATGGGTGCTATGGGAAGTAAGTAATGTTAGGTGAATAGTAGAGAGATTACTTGTGGGGGAAGAAATGTGCTAGAGTTCGGAGTGGCCGGCTAGGGTTTTCAATCACCTACGAAATTAATGAGTAAAGTGATATGATTTGGGATTGAACCTAAATGAGATGAGGTGTTTGACGATAAATGAATTAATGGTAGTGAAGTAGGAGGAAGTTGGGTCACATAGGTTCAATTAGGGTTTCAAGGGAAACCCTAGAGGCTGATAGTAGGTGGAGTTTGATGTCATGAGGTGTTGGGCCTTAACCCACACCCTTAGGAGTTGGATTCATTATGTGTAAGTATAAAGAGGAATAGATATCGGGGTGTGATAAAGGGCACAAGAGTCTCAAGATATGGGACGGGCCCTCCTGAGAGGATAAGTGTGGATATAGTTAGCCATGCATGTCAAGGGTAAATACTTTATAATAAGATATGTTAAGACACTAATCACTTAAAGAGGAAGATGTTGAGCCGGACCCAGACTGGTCCACCGGCGAATAATAGTGGCTAGGGTTGGGGTGCCCTACATGACCGGTCCACCGGCTATAATAATGGGGGATTCCATGCTCAACAAACCGAACGTAATAGTGATAAGACATGGGAAAGACACAAAGTAATTACAGTGAAACACCATGTGAGTTGGGGCTAGACCAGTCCACCAGCGAATAATAGTGGCCAGGAGTGTTTTGCCCTGCATGACCGGTCCACCGACTATAATAGTGGGGTTCTCGCACTCATATGAATTGATAAAGACTATGATGTGAATCGACTATATTTACTAGAGATCTAAAGAATGAGTCTATTCGACTGGGGCTGGACATGTCCCTAAGTAATGTCTATGGGGCTAAATACCCGATTGGTTTGGTTTGGTTTGGTTTGGTTGGCATTGCCCATAAATTCCCGCTTGATAAAAGCCCGATTCGGTTCGGCTTGGTTTGGCGTTGTCCAAAAATGCCCGGTTGGTTGGTTTAGCATTATCCATAAATGTCTAGTTGGTTTATCTGAATCTCTTATCGGTTTAAGATGTTACATATGTTTCGCATGTTATCATATGTATATGGTAGGACTTATAATGTGGGTATTGAGTATACATAATATTGTATCAACGTAATGCACCATGATTCAAAATGCACTTGATGTTATACTTTACGTCTCTCCTATAGGATAGGGTAGTGAGATTTACTCAATATTGGACCCGTACTGATACTACCTTGGTTGAATGGGTCCTATGATGATCTACTGATGGTGGGGAGCAGACATCTTGTGCAGGTTTAAGATCGAATATTGTTTTGGGATGGAAGGCTTAACTTGAGAGTGTAGGCAATCCGGAATTTGACCCATTGGGTTTTATCTTGTTTAACTGTATTCATCTTTGGAAGTTACAAGTGTTGTATTCATAATTTCAAGGGTATTATAATCGACTTTCAATTTCTCATACTCTGATAAGCTTTTAAAATTCGGATTTATTTCATAGGTTCCGCTTATTCATTCAACAATGCTTTTATTCAATAAAAATATTCACTTGCCATCTGCCTATGGATATCTCCATGTGGGAGTTTATCCTCACGGCATAGATGTTTGAAATTTTGTTTGACAGGTTTAGCCTTGCATCTAGCATGAGATAGATGGTAGACATTTATCTTGTGCTAGATGTGGCGATAACATTCCCCAGATTCTATTTTAGCTTCCGTTTTATTCTTTAAAAAAAAATTTCAGGACTGAATTTTGGGGGTGTTACATTACATTTGTAGAAATTTATTGGATTGTTTTGAGCATGGACTTCATAAATATTTCTTCACCCATGATGTGTATTTTGATGTGTATAAAATTTACTACACTCCAATAATACCAGCTGAATGGTATTTAAGACAATTAAGATATATAGGAAACGTTCTCTTGATAGAAGAAGATTTTTAAATGTGGTAGATGAGTATTGGAGTTAGGGTTGATGGTTTCTTGGTTAATTGTTTTATGTGGTAATATATTGAAAATGGAAGCATGTCATTTGAATATGGAATGGAGTCATTCTTGAAAGTTTTAAGTTGTTGGAAGATGGTTGAAGGTCTGAATAAGAGTAGAGGATGTAAGTGAGTGTTAGAATGTTGTGTGAGATAAATATGATCGTCAAGAATTATTATTATTAGTATTCAAATTATGTTAAAGGTAGGTTGAAGATTCTTGATCTTTCTTGAAGATTAGAGGATTTTGAATATGTGTTGGTTATATTCAAATGATATGGTAGGAGAAGTAGTATGATAGTTGATGTTTACTTGAAGATGTGTGATGAATATTTGAATATGGGAGGGATTCAGTTAAGTATCCAATATGTATATTCAAAAATAGGTTTAAGGTATAGAAGTTTTTCAAACATTCAAGTTGAAGATATGAAGGTAAAGTTGAACACCTACTAAGATATTTGAGTTCTTGGTTGATGATTACTTTGAATTCAGATGTAAAAACTTGATGGGATGATTGTGAATGGCTTTGTTAGAACCCAAAAAAATGTTGACTTTGATACCAAAATGATGTGGATAGAAGTAAAGGAAGCTTAGATAATGGTATTTTATGATCTTCAACAAAGTTTTGAAGAATTTGTAGGCAAATTTTCATTTAGGTTTTGTGGATGGATAAAAAGTTAGAGAATCTTCAAGCAAGATTTATCAAGAATGTAACAGGAATGTTTAACTCTAAGTGTTTCACATAGAACACATTCTAGGGATCCTATTTAGGAAGAACACAAAGTAAGTCCTAATATAGCATGATTTAATCTAACAAATATGATTTAAATCACTCAAAAAGTGAATGATATCCAATTATTAAATTGTATTATTTTAAAATTCTGAATATTTACAAGCATATACACACTTAGGCCTTACATAGATAACTAGTAGAAGTTTGTTACAACTAATTGTAACAGATTAGGGTTGTAAATAAATAACTTAGGCTAGCTAATAAAAAATGTGTATACATAGGTTATTAAAAACTTAATTAATAACTGAATTTAATACAATATAACCAATTGTTACACATAAAATAACAAAGCTAACAAAAAACCTAATTGCATAAAATGATAACTAGGTATTGAGTTGAAGATTGCTTGATTTATCATCCACATGCACAATGACTTGCATTATCTTGATTTATCTTGCAATTCTTGGTATTTTAAGTAGTTTAACATCTTGAAGTGTCATGACATCATAAACTTCTCCCTGTACATATGCCACAACCATACAAGAATGTCTTAAAGTAACTACATTAATGATAGGTATATTATCAAAGACGAGTAATGTGATTGGCTCCATTACCAAGTATGCTAAATCCTAATTATCTTGAGATTTTATGGATGTTCCTACATCAAATGCAATTATTTAATCAACACTTCTCAAACATGACTATTAGGGATATAATGATTGATGTCTTGAAGAGGAAGTCGTCTTGAATGACGGAGGAACCTCAAAGATTTTATTAGTCTTCAAAATAGCTTGCAAAATCTCAATCTTCTTTATAGAGTTCTTTCAAGAACCTGAATCCTAATACATGAGCTTCTATTAAATACAACATGAAATACCTTTTAGAGAGGGCATCACCTATAACAATTATTTTCCCACTCTTATGCTTAGCTATAAATGAGAAGGATTATAAAAAGTCTATCCATCTAGAATGTCTAGGACTGAGCTTATGTTGTCTATTTAAGTATTTTAGGGAATCATGAGTGGTATACAATAAAAATTATAATAGTCTAAGGTAATGAGACTGATGATCTTGAGCCGTAATAATCGCATAAAATTCATTGTGATACGTGATATAGTCAAACCTTAAGCCATTAAGCACCTCACTATATAAGGCTATAGGATTCTCTTATTATAGTAGAAGTGCTCCGATTCCCACTTTAATCACTTTATCAAATTTAGTACATATCATAATTAGGGATTCACTCAAATTACCTTTCATCAATTTGAAGGTTTCTTAGGCAGAATTCATCAACTTGAACTCTCACTTCTTAAGGCATTCTGTAACATTCCAATATTTACTACTAAAAATTTTTAATTTTAGAAAAAGTGTAAATAACAATATAGTGGGCATAACCACCATAATCAACATAAATTTGGCTTACTGTACCATCCATATATTTAATACAAGATGAAATAGTTAACACTTACAACATGATTAAACATACTGAGTAATTTGTAATACACCCATAGTGGAGATACACAGAGTATGTAAGATCATAGAGAAGAATAAGTATGCATAATGATTAAACATAAGAATTCCATTATTAGGAATAACAAAATTATATTTATTATTTACATTGAGTTTAGGACCCTAATATTCTTAATCTATTAAAATATATTGAAACACCTCTTATGGAAAAATGTATCTAACCACTATTATTAAGCAGATGGAATGGACTCAACACCTCTTAGGGAAACAACTCTTGGTTTCTATTTTTTAAATGAGTGAAATGATTTGAAGCAACTCCAAGTTCAGAATGCACTGATCCCCTATTATCAAGCTGATGGAATTTACTTAACACTTCATTCTTGATTTACGTGATATTTCACTCTAAGTGATTAATATATTATTTATGGTTATTTATACCAAGATCATCATGAAAACACACATGAATATATTCAAGGCACAAAATCCAAATTATCATAATTATTCAAAACACACAAACCACAATTGCAATAATGTTGGGACACCTTCCCCCCTAAGGAAGAAGTCGTATTTCCCTAAAAAAAACCTTGATTTCACAAGATAAGCACCATTTACCCCACATAACTCATTTTACTACCAAATTTAGTACAAATAACTAAAATATGATCATTGACAAGATATCCAAATATCAAGCTCGAACTCTAATGTATTACTCATGAAGAAATAGCCTGCCTCTAGGGATA
The DNA here is from genome assembly GCA_039764185.1 of Tamarix austromongolica. Classification (NCBI taxonomy): domain Eukaryota; kingdom Viridiplantae; phylum Streptophyta; class Magnoliopsida; order Caryophyllales; family Tamaricaceae; genus Tamarix; species Tamarix austromongolica. Next base: position 3,408,024 of record CM077812.1, on the reverse strand, counting down.
CTATTTACAAATCCCTATGAAACCCAAATTTTATAATTTAGGCATAACTTTTTTTCATAAAAATCATATAACCAAAAATTTCATATAAAACACTAAAATGATAATACTAATAACATATCCAAAAATAAAATACTAAATCTAATATTCTACACATGTGATAATGATCCCAACTCTAGAGTTACTATTCTTAATTTAAGCCATTTTTTTAAATTTTAGTGGACTTAGGTCATTCTTAATTATTCCAAATATTCCAAAAAATATATTGAGCATATTTTGAACCAACGAAAACAATAAAATAGAGAATCCATATTTTACCCATATTAACCAATTTACCCTTAAGATAGCCCAAATTATATATATGAGTTCCTATATGAATGGCTTTCAACCTTCAACACATATCCTCCTAAAATTAGTTGACCAAAAGTATATATAAATATTATTACTACATCATAGACCAATTTAGATAAACGATTCATGTGAACATTCTTGACATTTAGAACAAAACTTAACTAACAATATACATAATCACAAGTTTTTTACATTTTCTCATATGTTCATATACCACATAATGGGTCATATAACGACAATATCATAATGAAAGTATTCATATAAAAATACTAAATAATATTTTTCATATAAATATACACATTGCACACAAAATCCTATTTACAATGTGTATCCTTACCACAAATATCTTTGGTCTCAAGGCCCGTATAACCTCAGATTCTTCATCTAGAGCCACCAGAAAATTACCTTAGAATCAATAATATTAAAACAATAAAGGAAGATCTAAGACAAATTAGGGTGGAAAATGAATAAAAATTGAATTAAGACAAGTAGCACAAGACTCAAACTAGTTGTGACCGAATTTAGTGCGACAATGGAAGAGGCAACACCAACTTGTGATGTAACTAGGGGGTGATGCAAGAGCATCTGATGACTATCATATTCATCTTGATTCTCAAGGTAAGAAATAATTAGCTTGCTTAATATTGGAGCCTATCATATTAAATATTTTTGATAATTTGTCTATGCTTGGTGTTGAAAACAATTCAAGTTGTTCTTGTAGGTATGTTACATATTTGTAAGAAGAAGATGTTAATAAACCTTAAAGTGTAAAAGTATTCAAAGCATGAAAGACTATAGCATACATAGGATGATACTTTACAAAAGGAAGATACGGTGATGATTATCATTAGTTGTATTAACTTACTGTAAACCCTAAGTGTATTTTATGTAAGCTAGGGTTTAATGTAATTTCATGTATGTATCATAGATAATTGTATGGCTTTATAATGTTAATCATTAATATCATTTAGACAATGATATTGTGATTAAGATTATGAATTATTTGGGCTTAATTCAAGTAGGATGATGGGCTTGAATTAACGATAAGAACCGACTGGTTAAGCCTTGATTGTGTCGGCTACTTCCTCCCTATATAAACCCTTGTACACACATGAATGAATGATGAATATACAGAATTTTTGAACACAAAATTAACACAGAAAGGCCTGAATTTTATCCTCTCTTTTGATTCTCCTTTGATCAAGGAAAGCCCAGGGAAATTCCTTCTTCCATTGATCTCATTCATTCAAATAATTGAAACCAGCTTCAACCATTCGAACTCATCTAGCTATCCAACCTGAATTCTTTTGAGTTTAATCAACATTAAACCATTGTTTTTGCTACATAATCTCGTGATTGACACCACCAAATAACAACAACCGATCCAACCCTTCCATCCAATTTTATTACACATCATTTTTTGTATCAAAGCTTCGGCTATTTTGGAATCTGTCGATCAAAGCCATCTGCAGACAGGTTATCATATATGTGCATTCTTGCATCAAGAACTCATCGACATCTTATTCTTTTCATTAAATTATTGAATCTTTATAATCTTCTTAAATCTTACTTGAATTTCTTGGTTGAATATCTTGAAATCTTGCAACAGTATTGTTGCATTTTCTCCAACCAAATTAAATCTACCTTCAACTAGTTGCTTCATTTCTAGCACAACTCCATATGTGTGTGTTGCCTTGCTCTACTGCGAGTTAGGTTATTTCCACCAATCCTTCTCTCTTATTTATTATCCATACCTTTTCATTTACCCTGTTTTAATCCTCTCATTTCATTTTCCTTTTCGCATACCCAACCTGGTAAGGAAAAGAAAACCCGAGACTTGGTATTGTATCCAGTTCACGTGCTGAGCAAGTGTGCGGGTGTCCCGGCTTACCCCCATTCATTTTCTCTCCAAATAACACTCTATACTCTTCCTCTTTGTCTTCTCTGTGTATCCTATGATGCACCACGTTTGAATATTCAACTTGAAGACCTATACGTATTGAAGAAACTCTTGGCATTCTATTATTTTATGTGGCTAAAATTTAGACCACATAAGAAGAATACTTCCAACCTTTGGTTCCTACGTGCATGTTGTGATCTTGTGGCTACATTTCCCTCATTGGTTCCTGATCAAAGATTGCAGGTAGTTCTCTACAATTTGTTTGTGCATTAGCAAAAAGAAAATTTGTACCTTGTTTGGTTACAGGAAAAATTCCAGCACATACACACTTGTGAAATCCTTTTTGTGCAACAAAAAGAGGTGTGTCACCCTTCACCATGGATAGTGAAGAAGTTTGTGCATTGGTAGAGTCTATCAAGAGCCTCACCACATGAATGGATGCTCAATTTCAAAATCAAACCACACTTCAACATCAACTACAAAGTGTGGAAGCTAAGCTAGCCGAACCAAAAAAGCATAAACCATGGCAAGTTCGCATGGAGACCACACATGATATTGTGGAAGGAAAGAGGAAGCCTATCTATCATGAAAAAGGTGAAAATGGACATTCAAATATACATCACAATGAATATGGAGAAGATGAGATGAGCTCCTTTGGCTCAAGCAACCAAAGACAACCACCTACATTTCAAGTAAGACATGCCTACCATGAAGATCAAGGTATTAAACTTGACCTTCCTGAATTTTACGGTGATTTGAATGTGGAGTTATTTTTTGAATGGTTGCATGATATTGAAGCTATTTTTGAATTAAAATAGTATGTTGATGAGATAAAATGCAAGCTAGCTACTCTTAAGTTCAAAACGTTTGCTCGAATTTGATATGATAATTTAAAATGAACAAGAGAAAGATAAGAGAAATCAAAGATAAAATATTGGGAAAAACTTAAGAAACACCTAAGAAAGAAATTTGTACTTAGAGAGTATGAGCAGGATATGTATGTTAAAATGACTATTCTAAGGCAAGGTTTATTTAGTGTAGAAGAACACACTAGATAATTTGAAAAACTAGCCCTTATTTGTGATGTTCAAGAATGAAAGGAACAAAAGTGTGCTAGATACTTAGGTGGCTTGAATACATTGATAAGAGATAAAGTTGACATGTATTCTTATGATTCTCTTGATTAAATTAGCTTTAAAATTTGAAATAAAAACCAAATCAACTAAAGCCTATATTAAGTCTAATGCTTCAACTTCAACTAAATCCTATTCTAACACCTTTACACCTAAGTCAACATCTTCATATGATAAAAAGAATAACCAGGTTGATAAAGGTAAAAATAAGGTAGTTGAAATGGAAAATAAACAATGTTTTAAATGTAAGGGATATGAACATTTTTCTAGAGATTGTCCTAACCATAGAGCCTTAACCTTGCATGAAATAGAAAACATGGAACCATGTAGTGATGATGAGAATTTATAAATTGAATCTCCTAATGAAATATTAACTATGGATGAAGAAGAAGGAGATCCATGCTTTGTAATTCAAATATTTTTACAAATACAACTTAATGTTACACCTACTCAAAGAGAGAAAATGTTTAAGACTAAATGTAAAATAGGTGATATGGTTTATAGACTCATAATTGATAGTGGTTCACGTACAAATGTTGCTAGTGAAGCAACGGTTGAGAAACTTGGTTTAGAGACTACTAATCATCAAAAACCCTATTCTTTACAATGGCTAAATAAGGATAAAGGAGCTAAAGTGAACAAAAGAGCCTTAATCACATTTTCTATTAGAGACTATCATGATGAAGTTCTATGTGATGTTTTTCCTATGGATGCTTATGGATTACTTTTAGGTAGACCATGGCAATATGATAGAAAAGCAACTCATGATGGGGTAACTAATGAATATGTGGTGAAGAAAGAAAAGCAATTGTATAGGCTAACACCTTCTTTATGTGATCATATGCCTTTGAGTGATAACAAAAAGAGATTATTTTTACATGAAAAGGCTATGGAGAAATGCAAAGAAGAAGAAGGAGTTTGTTATGCTTTAGTTTCTAAATATTCTAACCCTAAAAGGCAAAAAATTGAAAATCCTAATCTAATTAAGTTGCTTGATGAGTATAATGATGTATTTCCTAATGATTTACCTCCTGGATTACCACCTAAAAGAGGTATAGAACATGTCATTGATCTTATTCCCGGTATGCCTATTCCAAATGAAATGGCTTATAGATGTAACCCAGAGGAAGCTAAGGAATTACAGAAATAAATACAAGAGCTTATAGATAAAGGATTTGTGAGAGAAAGTATGAGTCCTTGTAGTGTTCCTGCTTTATTAGTGCCTAAAAAGGATGGTACTTGACATATGTGTACAGATTCTAGGGCAGTGAATAATATTACTAACAAATATCATTTTTCTATGCCTAGATTATATGATATGCTTGATGAACTTTGTGGTGCACAAGTATTTTCCAAAATTGATTTGAGAAGTGGATATCATCAACTAAGGATTAGAGATGGAGATGAGTGGAAAACTACTTTTAAAATAAAATATGGTCTTTATGAGTGGATGGTTATGCCTTTTGGGTTATGTAATGCACGTAGCTCATTTATGAGACTTATGAATGAAGTTCTCTGACCTTTCTTTAGTGATTTATTGTTGTATATTTGGATGATATTCTTGTGTATAGCAAAAATAGTTATGATTATCTAGTGCATTTGAAGAAATTATTTGATAAGCTAAGGAAAGCTAAACTATATGGGAAACTTGAGAACTGTGATTTTATGCTTCCAAGTGTAGTTTTCCTAGGCTATATTATTAGTGAAGAAGGTATTAAAGTAGATCCTAAAAAATATTATGCTATAAAAGAATGGCCTATTCCTAAGAATGTTCATGATGTGAAAAGTTTCCATGGATTAGCTAGTTTCTATAGAATATTCATTAAGGATTTTTCTACTACAGCTACAACTATTAGTCAACTCATAAAAAGGGTGAATTTTATTGGGGATAAGAAGCTACTCAAGCCTTTGAAACCCTCAAAAACAAACTTTGTTATGGCCCTGTTCTATCCTTACCCAACTTTAATATTCTTTTTGAAGAAACTTGTGATGCTAGTGGAGTTGGAATAGGAGGAGTAGTTTCCTAGGAAAAGAAACCTATAGCATTCTTCTCTGAAATTTTGAATGGAGCCAAACTTAACTATTCAACTTATGACAAGGAATTATTTTCCATCATACGAATTCTAGAGACATGGAGTCATTATCTAAGACCAAACTCTTTGTATAACATTCGGATCATGAAAGTTTAAAATACTTACATAGTCAAAAGAAAGTTAATCCGAGACATGCAAAATGGGTAAATTTTTTACAATCATTTGTGTTCTCTATAAAAAATTTAGATGGAAAATAAAATGTAGTCACTGCTGCTCTTTCTCGTAGGTCTACATTACTTGTTATTATGGATGCAAAAATCTTAGATTTTGAAACGATCAAAGACTTATATCCTAAAGATGAAGATTTTAAGGACATGTTTAGTGCATGTAAAGAAAGTGGATACCATGGAAATTATGTCATACAAGATGGATTTTTGTTTAGATTAAATAAACTTTGTATTCCTAGATCTAGTATTCGAGACTTGCTAATCAAGGAAATACATGAAGGTAGCATTATGGGACATTTTGGTATACATAAAACTATGGAATTATTACAAGAAACTTTCTATTGGCTGCGAATGGTTAAACATGCACAAGCCATGATTAGTAGATGTTCTACATGTCAAAAAAGTAAGAGTTACTTTCATAAAGGCTTCTACACACCTTTACCCGTTCCTGATAAACTATGGGAAGGAGTTAGTATGGACTTCATCCTAGGGTTACCAAGAACGCAACGTGGTAAAGATTCTATTCTTATGGTAGTAGATAGATTTTCTAAAATAGCTTATTTTATTCCATGTAATAAAACCGATGATGCCACGCATATTGCTAACTTGTATTTTAAAGAGGTTTTTAAACTTCATGGAATACCTAAAAGCATTATTTAAGATCGGGATGTCAAGTTATGAGTTATTTTTGGAAAACTTTATGGCATATGCTTGGTAGTAAATTGTTATTTAGCACTTCGCATCATCCACAAATTGACGGTCAAACTGAAGTAACTAATAGAACTATTGGTGCATTATTAAGAAGTTTAGTTAATAAGAGTACTAAAGATTGGGATGTTAAGTTAGATCATGCAGAGTTTGCTTATAATCGTAGTCCATCTAGTACTACTCAAACTAGTCCGTTTGAGGTGGTGTATGGAGTGAATCCTCATATGCCTATTAATATGATTCCTTTGAAAGAAGGTGAATTACAAAATTATGAAGCCAAAGATAGAGTACAATTTTTTCAACAGCTTCATGAGAAAATCAAAAATAATGTTGAAAAAGCTAATGCCAAGTATAAAGCTCAAGTGAATAAGCATAGAAACCCTCACGTGTTTTCTCCTGGTGACTTAGTTTGGTTACATTTGCATAAAAAAATATTTCCTAATTTATATAAAAATAAACTAATACCAAGAGCTAACGGTCTATTTAAAATACTAAGAAAGTTTGGGGATAATGTTTATGAACTTGAACTTCTAGATCATTATGGTGGAATTTCAAGAACTTTTAATGTTAGTGATTTGTCTCCTTATTATTATCCTCTCTTTGATCAAGGAAATCCTGGGGAAATTCCTTCTTCCATTGATCTCATTCATTCAAACAATTGAAACCAACTTCAACCATTCGAACTCATCTAGCAATCTAAACTGAATTCTTTCAAGTTTAATCAACATTAAACCATTGTTTCTGCTACATAATCTCATGATTGGCACCACCAAGCAATAGCAACCGATCCAACCTTTCCCTCCTCTTTGATTACACATCAGGGGGTTTGTTACTCCAAGAAGTGACAAAACTAGGTTGATTTTAGCATGATTTCTTAACGTTGGGGGTGGTAGTTTAGAGTTGGTCTTTAACATGAGAGATGGTTTCTTGGCATGGGTTTGTGGTGTATTTGGGGGTTACTGCTTAATGGAATGGAGGAAAGGTGTGTTGGATACATGAGTTTGGATTTGTCAAAGAAGAAATATGGCCAATGGTTAAAGGTTGTGTGAGTGAATGATGCATCTAAGGGGCTTGTTGCATGGGTGCTTAATGTAACTAGGGTAGGTATTGTGTAGGATTTAAAGTACTCAAGGGAAGAGTTGTGTGAGAATTGGCAAGTTACAAGAAACATCAAGGGATGAAAATGGAATAAAAATGATGAATGGAATGTAAAGGAGTTAAGGGAAAAAGGAGGGAGGTCTAGGGAAGTTGTGTGGGTTGTAAAAATGAAATAAGAAAGGTATGAGGGTATTTATAGGAGAGTGGGTAAAGGTGTGAGATAATAGGGCTAAAGGTGCAAGGTCAAGGGATTTGGGCATAGGTTTTCTTCTCTTGATAAAGTTCATGGGAAGGATGGAAATCGAGCATGGCTTTTATAGTTACAAGGCATGTGAGGTAGAGCCAGTGTAACACCTTGAATTTTTAAAAACTAAAATTTTAACATTTAACCTTGCATTTGGAAAATTTTACGCTTTAAATTATTTAATTAATTTTTTTGTGAACCTTAGCCTTACATAAATAAATAAGATTATTTAATAAATTAATATAATTATTTTATAATTTTATCTTATCCTTTTTAATTAAATAAACCCTAAACCCGTAATTTTATCAAAATTATTTTCATAAATTAATACCTAAATTTTGAGATAAAATTAATTTAATATTTTTTCCAATAGTCAAAATTTAACCTAACTTCTAATCTTAAATCTAAATATATATTTCTTTTCTTTTTCTCCTTTTCCTTTTGTTTTTCCTTTTTCCTTTTCTTCCTTTTCTTTCTTTTCTTTCCTTCTTCCTCTCCTTTAGGCCAGCCTAAACCACTCCCTTTCTTTTTTTTCTCTTATTTTCCCCTAGCTAGTCCAGCCTCTCCTTCCTTCTTTCTCCTTCTTCTCCCACTTAGACCAACCCAAGCCTTCACCCTTCTTTCTTTTCTTTTTCCCCCAAACATACCCACTTCCCCTTCTCCTTTCTTCTCTCCCAAATGGGTGGCCCCACTTCTCCATCTTTATTTTTCTTCACATAAGGCCTATATCTCCCATTTCCTTTCTTTCCCATTTGCACCCTCTTATGCCAAACACCTCCCCTTCGCAAGCCTCTACTTTCTCCTACACCTCTGTATAACCTGCAAGCTTACACTGCACTCATCTTCTAGCTAAACCACCTACAACACCACTCCTCATTGTCTTTTTCCTTTCCCTTTCCCTTTTTGGCGATGTGGCCCTATGGTCCCCTCCACATGTGCCCCTTTCCCTGCTATTTCCACCATCAACCCAGTATCCAAACACCACCTCTTCCACCCTACCTCCTTCTACATTTCTTCAAGAAGCCAGCACTCAGCCTACCCTATAGCCTTGCCCTCTTTTTTCCCCCCTCCAACACCCCTACAACTACCACCCTCTTTATTCGATCACCCTTTACCTCCCTTTCCTCCACCACTATAGCTCCTCCTAGCTTCCTACCACCACCTCACCACCCCTCTAGCACCATCACCAGTAGCTACCCCACCTAAACCTACCTTTCCCCCTACTCTTTCTCTCCTTCTCCTTTTCTTCCTCTTCTTCCTCTTCTTCCCTTCTCTACACCTTCCTTCTGCAACCCACTTCGTGTCTCTATCGCCTTTGAGCCACCTACACCATGGCCTCTAACCGCCAACCACCTCCTCCCTCACCTCTTACACCCACCACCTCCCATCATCCCCCAAAACCCTTAACCGAACTACCATCCTTCTCCATTCCATTTCCTTCATCCAAATTTGGCATGACTCGCCCTCCACATGCAGCATGAGTTATGTTGTGCATTTGTTTTTATATTTTTAGATAATATTAAGGTATAAGGGTAGTTTATTAATTGTATATTTAATAAATATTTTTAATAAAAATTATTATTTTATTTATCTAATATTATTAAATAGAGCCTAAGCATTTTTAATTGGATACCAGTAAAGTTTAGTTTACTGGAAATAAGGTAACCTTTATACCCCACTGATTATCATATATTAGCACATTAGGGTTTTTGACATATGATTTGTGTGGATATGATGTGTTACAAATAATCCCATGATTATTAATGTTATCTTGGAAACTGGAAAAAAATGCATGTTATCTTATGTAAGGTGTTATCTGTGTGGAAGAGGGATGGAGAAGTGGTCTAATGTAGAGAAGTGATGATTTATGTTATGTGTAAATGAAAGGCTAGATTAAGTATGTATGGACACTTGTAATAAAAATATTACTACTATGAACCCTAGGGGTAATTTTATCATTTGGATAATCAGGATGTTTAACCATAACCAGGATGCCTAAGGTGTTATAAATGATGCTAATAATGGATAGAGGAGTTTGGTGTATTATAAATACATGTGTTAGTAGGAAGACCAATATTTTATGGCCTTGGGGTACTTTAGTAAATTTAATGTATAGCTATGATCATTATAATAAATATGCATGCTAAGTGTTATGTGGTGTTGACAATGATAATAGGGGTTTGTGGTATTAAAAATATATTTCATTATGATTATTAATATTATATGACCTAGGGTCATTTTGGTAATTTTACATAAGTAATGGGGGTTATCCTAGTTATTATGCGTGGTAAGTTATAATTGGTGCTAAGTATGAAAATAGGAGTCTGTGGTATTGGTAACACATGGTTGGGCATAAATATTAACATTAAATGACTTAGGGGAACATTGGTAATTTTATATGTGCAATGGGGGCTATCCAAATAAATATGCATGCTAAGTAATAATTGGTGCTAAGTATAAAAATACGGGTTTGTGGTATTAGCAATATATATTTGAGCATGCATAATAATATTATATGACCTAGGGGCATTTTGGTAATTTACATGTACTAGGGGGATTAATCAAATAAACATGGATGATAAGTGTTAATTAATGTTAAATATGAGAATAGCGGTTTACTATCTTAGTATCACTTATTTGAGCATGATATTCAATTTTATATGGTCTAGGGGTATTTTGGTAATTTCTACGTGTACTATGGTGATTAGTCTAACAAACATCCATGACAAGTATAAATTGATGCTAAGTATGAGAATAGGGATTTATTGTCTTACTATCACCTATTCTAGTATATTTATGAATATTATAGGGATTGGGGGTATTTTAGTAACTTTGGAGAGTACATTGATGAATATGCTAATGAATATGCATGTCATGCGATGTTCATTATCAAGCATAGTATAGGGTCTTTCTATGTTAGATATGCATGTTCAACATAATTATTACTATGGCATGTATAAGGGTATTTTGGTAAAATAGGCTATGCTATGATATTATTCTCATAAACATGCAAGAAGTGCATTAATGGTTGATTTAGCATGAGAATATGTGGTTGGTTGCTCTAGAAGCTCATGTTAGGGTTTATGAGTAAAATGGTCATTTAGTGTGACGAGTAACTTAAATTCATGATCAATAGTTTAATTATGGTGTGTTACTTCTTTTATGGCATATTGATAAGATAAAATGGAATTTGTAATGGAAATAGTGGTAAAGAGGTAGCCTTAACATTAGGGGTATTTTGGTCGTTTTAACTTAAAGTGCCTGAGTGTGAGTATTTAAGCATAGGATGCCCTAAGTGGAATACTTGTGTTGACATTGACAATGATCCTTATTCTAGTAACTTCATAATGTTGGAAACAAATAAAAATGGAAGTATGTGATTAATGTATACTTTTCGTGGTCACCCTAATTAAAATACTAATACTTAAAGTGAAAGACCATGAGATCAAGAATCGTGGCTCTTTAGGGGTCACTACCCTAAAGACATGGTTTAGCCCATGATTACTCTATTTAGATCTTGGTAGGAGGTATGCATACTTATGGATTAGGTTTCATTGTCGATGGGGTATTGTGTGCCTTCATGTACTAGTGCAACTAGGGTACATTTGCATCCCTGGGTTGATATTTGATAGGATACTTTGCTAGCCTTATGCACCAATATGACCAGGGTACCTTATTATCTCAAGGTTCATGATCTCCCCCTAGATTAAATAAAAATAGAATTGTTTGATAATTGAATGGAAATTATTATTGGGATATTTCAGTAGCAACCTTTAAGCCTACCTATGTTTCAATAGAAGCCTTTGTACCCACCTATGAGTTGATAGTTGTCTTTGACCCTACTAATGTTTCAGTAGTAGCCTTTGTGCCTACCTATGAGTTGATAGTAGATTTTTAGCTTACCCATGCTTCGGTAGCATCCTTTGAGACTATATGTGATTCTGTAGCAGCCTTTGATCCTACCTATAATGAGTTGTGTGTTGGATTGTGTTAATGGGCCTACTTGTTATTTAAGAGAGTTGTTTGTATTCTTGAAAATGATGTGAGTTTCTAATTATACTATAAATAGCAACACTTGGATGTTCCATTGGTAAGTTCTATTATTTCTAAGCGAATGAGCATTGGTAGGATATGATCTTGATGCAAGTGGCTATCTAAATTATTATTTCATTTCTAATAATATATGTATAATTCCATATTCATATGATTGATGTGATGCATCTAATGTGTTGTATGTGAGCCTTACATATTAGTCTCGTATAATGGGTTATTTAGTACCATTGTACTGAAGGGTTGCTTTTTTGGGCCCCTACTTATTCAATGAGCAGTGGCCTTTGCAAGTTAGCTTGTAAGATCTTTTCAAGGAGTATTTATCGAGTTAAGAGCATAGGATTGTCTGGGAATTTTCTATAATTTTCCTTATGATCTCTTATACTTCCTTTCCACTAACTCTATTTTGTAACTATTGTTAGTGGTTTGTATTTTATATATTCTAATTATTGTGCTCCTATGTTTCATAATTGTATTTTTGAATTTATATAAAGTAACATTTTAGGTTTAGCACATAGTATCATAACAGTAGAAGGACACCAGTCTGGTACAAAATGTGGCAGTAGCACCCCAATATATACTATCTTAGCTTCCAATTATAAAAAATAAAAAAAACTTTAGTAGTAAATTTTGGGGGTGTTACACTGAAAGCAGGTGGAAGTGTAGGGAGGTGTAGGTCGATAGAAAGGGAAGTGAAAGGAGGCCATGTGAGATAGGTATGCATGGACCAAAGAGTAAGATGAAAAAATGGAGATCAAGATGAGGAGAAGAAAAAGAAAAAAGGGAAAAAAAAAGGAAAGAAAAAGAGAAACAAAAGGGGAAAAGGAAGAAGAATTTTAAATTAGGATTAGAGTTAGGTTTAAATTTTAGATTAGGAAATCAGGGTGAAATTAATTTATCAATCATCTACGGTTAGGCTCAGGTTAAAATATCAATCACCCTGAATTAGGATTAAGTTTAGATTTAGGATTATTAAATTAGGTTAAGATAAAAATATCACTTATCAAAGATTAGGATTAGGTGCAAGTATTAATTACTTTAGATTCAGATTGGGTAAAAATTTTAATTACTTAGGGTTAGAGTTAGATAAAATTTAGGAAGTTAATATGGTACTAAATCCCTTTATGGAGCTCTATAAACTAAGATAATTCCATTAAATTATCAAATGTAGGTAATGGAAATGGGTGTAAGCCATGACTTTATCACTTCCACCTTTTACTCCTCCATTGAGATGTCGTCATTAGATACAACAAATCCTAGGAAGTAACTTTAAGCACAAAGAAGTCACATTTCTCTAGCATACCATACAACTTTTTTTCCCTAAGAGCTAAAAATACATGCTTCAACTACCTTATATGCTCATCACTACTAGAAGAGTATAAAAGAACATCATCAAAATGCACGCTGACAAAATAGAAATGAATGGCTGAATGACTTCATCCATGAGCTTCATGAAGGTTTTTAGTCCAATGGACAACCTAAATGGCATGGCAATCCACTCATATAATCCTCCCTTAGACATGAATGTAGTCTTCAACTCATCCCCTTCTATCATTTTAATTTGATAGTGGCCACTCCTCAAGTCAATCTTCGAAAATACACAAGTTCCATGTAAACAATCCAGCATATCATAAGACTAAGTATAGGGTACTTATACTTGATGGTAATATTGTTGATATCTCTACTATCAACACATCCTCATATTCCCCTCCTTTTCTACCAAAAGCTACTAAGGGAATTTTGAATGAAACCCTTTTCTAATAATTCCTTTACTTGCCTTTATAAATCCCAAGCCTCCTTAGGATTGCATCTAAATATTAGCTTGTTTGGGAGTGTAGAACTAGGAGCCAAATTAATTGGTGCTCAATGCCCCTAAGAGGAGGTAAGTCACTAGGTAATTTTTTTAGGAAAAATCCCCAACCCCCCTACCAAAGCATTGAACTAAGAGTCAAGAAGGTTCCATCCTCATTGTCTTTCAACCCTTTTCCATATAGGAACAAAGTTTTCTCCCATTCAAGTTCCTCTCTAAAATGTAAGGACCTAGAACAAAAGGGTGTGATGCCCCATATTATTGTAAGGTTGTTGAATTGAAAGTTATGATGTTTTTCAAAATTTGATAATGTTGATTTCTATTTGGAACTATAATTGAGTTAGAGGAAATTTAGATTTAAATAAGTTTTGAAAATTGAATAAAAAACGTTTTCATGTGGACCAATCGACTGGTTCTTCATTTTAGCTAAAGGGTGTTGTTTGACTGAACTGATTGCCTGGTTGGTATGATTGGTAGCCAAACTAATCGAGTGGTTGGTTGGGATAAGTATATTTTTGAAACTTAATTTCTAGGAAAAAATTCCTTATAGCAAAATGGAACCTTAATAATTAGAATCCAAGTTGTTCTTTAGATATTCTTCGCCCTTATTATCATATATTCAGCTCTAGTTGCCGCCTCAAACTAATTAAATGGTTTGATTGGGTAATTCAGGGAGAGGATGACCTCAAATTTTTCATCTTCCACCTCACACTTCTAACAATGTTTCTTTGATTCACAAACTATCTCTACTCAACTCGATATTCCTTCCCATGCTTATCTTCCATTACCTCTCTTATGTTCTATGCTTTTTGAATGAAATCAACCAACATTCTCTAGAAATCACCATTTCAGCTCTGGAAGGGAATTATTCTATCTTTCACAAAATATTCCCATTTAGATCAAATTCAAACAATAAAAATTAGGGTTTTCGGTCTATGCGTAATCACACTCATTCTTGAATCTATTTGTTGGCTATAAATATGTCTAATCACCCCTTATAATCACTTTTCTTTTAGCCTCTAATATTATCCTAGCTCTCCAGCACTTGTGTTCTTTCCTTCCACGTTGAGCTTAATTTTTATTTCTTTCCATTCTTTCAATAACTTCTATAGCTCCTTTTTGTTTGTCTTTAAGCAATGGAGAGTTAGATTTAGGAGGAGGTTGAGTCTCTTTCAACATAATTTTCCTCTGTTTTTCTCTTAGATTTGGTAATCTTGTTTCCTTCCAATTAGAAATTTTTTTAGTGAAATTATTCATTGAGTTCTAAAGTTTTAATTTTTTATTTTATTGGAATTTGAAAATCTTCTAGGTTGATTTTTCCCATTTTCAAAAAATTTGTTTGCACCAAGCCATTCTTACTTCTGAAATGTGGCTTGATTAAGTATGTGATGAAGTGTATTCTTTAAAATGATAAATTTATAGGTCTATATGAGATTTTGGTTTCAAATTGATGCATGTTGATTTATTTGGAATCTTAAGAAAAAAGTGTGATTTTATGGAAATATGATCATGGAGCATGTTTTAGTTTATGAGCTAATAGAGTATTAGCATGATGCTATGATATTTTTTTGTTTTGATGTGATAGGAATTTAAGGTTTATTTGCATGAAAAGTATCTATTTTGTGATGTTTATAGCCAAATTAATTGACTTGTTAGGTAAAATTGATTAACTAGTCCTTAGAATAGTCAATTGGATGGCCCAAATTGATTAACCAATAGGTATCTAGAGAATGTGGTTTCTCTCAGCATAAATCCATCAGTTGGTTTGGTAGAATCATTTGATAGGTCTTGTAGAATCAATCGACTAGATTAGCAAAACCAATTGACTGGTACAAGGGAACCATAGGTTTAGCTAGGCCAAACTGATCAACTGGTTGGCCCAAACCAATCAACTTATTAGTAAAACCACTTGACTAGTTAAGCCAAACTAATCAATTGATTTTGCTAGGTTGTGAGATTTTGATCTTTTAGCTTGGATATGCTTTGATAATATGCCTAATGGTGATATACAATTAGTTAATGAGTGAAATACACCTTTTGACATTCATGGACTACCCAATGGATGGAATAAATAGATCATAATTCATAGAATACTCAATAAGATTTTGTGCAAGCCTTAGTGGGAAAACATGAATAATTATTTTATAACTTTAAAGGAGGTAATGTATTCTAGATTATTAGCCTAAAATGGATTAATCTTGGGATTGGTTATCATTGATTAAGCATTAATGGAAATCCCACCTCATTGATCTTGATGCCTTTCCTAATCTACACACTAATGATTTACTAGGGGGTATTGATGCTAAAGGGTTTGGTTACCTAGGTGGGTTTTGGCTTCTACCTAAACTTATGTCCATTGGTGGTTACCTAGCTTTGGCCAAGACTTATGTCCATAGGTAGTTACTTGGCTTTATCTGCACTTTATGTCCTTTGGTTTGACAGGCTTCTATGGTAAGTGAGACCATGGAATGGTTCATAGTCCATCATTCGATAAAAATTAGGAATAAGAATGTGTTAAAGATAAAATAAAGTAGGAAAAGAATGGTAAAGAGATAATGGCTTATAAATAAATGACCAAATGGATTATGTAAGCTGGAAAAATGGACTTATCATGAAATAATGTACATAAATGATAAAATCCTTCAACATAGTTGGACAATCTACTTAGTGGATTGCATGTTGACATGTAAAATGTTATGATATGTTGATAAGCACCATGAGTTACATCTCTTATGAGTTTTTGATGCAATAGATGACCATGATAGAGCATGTATATCTATTTATATGGCAAAGGCATGAAATATGTTAGTATGATCTCCATATTATGATAGAACTTTGTGCGCTTATGACCCCAATTAAGGAGGTAACTTGGCCCACTTTATACAAAGTATACTAATGTGCTCATTTGCTCAGTCACCTAGACATTCCCAAGAGCATAGGGTCATGCACACGATACTTTAGTAGCATTTCCACTTCTGTTAGTAGTAGGCATACCTTGTGTTGGGCATTGGTTCTAAGAGTGGAAATTTTGATACTTTTGTGCGGTCCTTAATGGATTAGTGTTTAGGGTTATGACCTACTATTGTTTCAATAATTGGAAATTTTGTACTTTGGCTTAATTCCATTATGTATTTGAATAATTACAATCTTTAGGGTTCCTATTTTTGTGAAAAATTTCTTTAATATATATGTATCATATTCTTGCACACACCACTTTGTTCTTGTTTGGTTTGATTATAAGTCTTATATCTAATGTGAGACAAACGATTGACACCCATCCTATGATAGGTGTAACGAAAAGACCTTGTTTTTTCTATGTGTTTAATTGTTTTCCGCTTCCATAAAATTTTTTAAATGAACTTTTTTTATAGTAAAAAATGGGGATGTTACAGGTTGGTACCAAAGTGTTTTCTTAAAGGTCAGTCACTTTCAAGAACTATTAATCTTATACCACATGTTGGTATTAGAGCTACAAAAAAAAAATCTTCTCTAGTTTTAAACTGTTTAAACTCATGCCACAGATTGTTATCAAGGCTTTTAATTGAAGGTGTTTCACGTCAAAGCCCTTTAACTAATACCATAGGTTTATTTGAATGATTTCCCAACTATTTAAGCATTTATCTAAAAATAAAGATTTTTCAAACTCGAATTGTCCTCAAGTAAGAGTGAGTTGGGGAACGTGCTATAGATAACCTTTATGATGATATGTTGTGTGAGTCTTAGTACTCGATAATGGACCATTTCTTATTAACCCTAGTCTTTAGGAATTGATGGCCGCCAACTGCAGTTACAAGCATATTGAGGCATTCATGGAGACTATCAGTGTGAACATGGAAGGTATGATTCAAGCATCACTATCACCACTGGTATTAGTACCCGCACAAGTTCTCAAATATTAGCTCAAGAGGGCTGAGCATTATCACCCACCAACCTTCGAGGATCGGGAGGAACCTGACATAATGGAAAAATGGACCAGAGACATGGAGAAAACCTTCACTACGTGTGGTTACCCTTTAGACAAGAGGGATGATGTCAAAGTATATTACCTAATTGGGAAAGTAGATGCTGAGTGGAGGAGTGTCCAGTATAGAGGTGGAGAATCTACGGGCTGGGGACCATTCCTTGAGGCACTTCTTTCCTATTTCTGCCCCACTCATCTTTATATGAATAATTTCAATGAGTTTATGGATCTTTTGTAGAGAGGCGTGTCAATAAAAGAGTACTACAAAAGATCCATAGACCTATTTTAGTTTACTCCTAAGGTAGAGGCCAATGAGGTGATGTAAGTATACCATCTCAATATTATCCTAGGGATCAAATACTAAGAGCTATTAGTGGGAGTTACTCCTCTAGACATAATGGGAATGTATGAACAGGCTTTGGTAGCTCCCCAAGTCATCTAAGATCGGAGTGCCTAGTAAGGGGATAAGATGATGTTTGAGGATCATGAGAATCCTAGAATAAATCCCACTCTAGAGGTAGCATACTTCTTAAGTATGGTGGGAGTATGGGGTTAGCGCCTCAAGTTAGAGGTTAGTCCAGGGAACGTGTTAATGAGAGACATTAGCACTGCAAGCATTGTATAGTATATCATTTGGGAGCAGATTGTGGAGACAACAAGGTGACTTTTCATGGGTGTGGTATGGTAGGACACAGAGCCTATAAGTTTTGTGTTTGAGGTGGTAGTCATTAGAAAGGTTAGTCTCAAGTGCAGAACACCATATTTGTTCAACAGCCGCAACCACACATTTTGAGGGTTCCTCTCAGTCACCAGCTAGTGTTTCCAATTAAACTAGTTAGCCAAAAGGTCAAGGATTAGCTAGTTCCATGGGAATTCCTTCATGAGGACCCTTTGACATGATTAACTAGTTAAAGGTAAAATTTTCTGTTGATGTGGTGATCAGTATGGTTACTATCTCTCCAAGTATTTTTTTTTAACTTTGGTGCATCACATTCTTTTGTGTCAGCCACATTTGTACCAAGAGCTTCTTTATCTCCTTTAGTAGCATTTCCACTTCTGTTATGTTACCTAAGGGGGATAGGATTGCATGCTCTAGGTTCTATAAAGGGGTGGTTGTAATAGTTGGGAGAGTAAAGTTTCCATTAGATATTATAGAGCACAAATTGTGTGAATTCAATGTAATTATCCAAATGGACATGTTGAGGGAATACCAAGTGTTGATAGGTTGCACACAAGAACGTGTGGTGCTGGGAGGACCAAAGGGTGTTAGGATATCGTACAAGAAAGATGAACCTAACCACTATATAAAGGTCATATCAGCACTCATGATGAGTACTCTTGCTTGTAAGTGGTATCCACTCTTCTTATGCATTGTCAGGTTGGTGAGACACTATTAGAGCAAATTTTAGTAATCCAAGAGTATCCCCACTTATTGCCTAAGGATATTCTGAGTATTCCACCTGCTTGAGATGTCAAGTTTACCATAGAAGTATTACTAGGGATGTAACTGATATCTAAAGCCCCATATCATACGGTGCCTATAGAGATGAAAGAGCCTAAGGCTCAGTTAGAGTATTTGTTAGAAAAGGGAAACATATGACCAAGTTTATTACCATAGGGAGTGCCACACCGATTCGTGAAGAAAAAGGACAGAATCTTGAGATTGTGCATTGATTATCGAGGGTTACATCTAGTTATAATAAAGAAAAAGTATACATTACCAAGGATTGATGACCTGTTTGAAAAACTCAAAGGAGCCAAGGTGTTCTCTAAAATTAATATTTGGTCAGGTTTCCAACAATTGAGGATAGTAGAGCAAGATGACCCAAAGACTACATTTTGGACAAGATATGGCCAATATTAGTTCATAGTAATGCCTTTCAGACTCATATATGTGCCAGCAACATTCATGTCTCTCACGAGCTAGTTTTTTTTTTTTACCATTCTTAGATTAGTTTGTCGTGGTGTTCATTGATAAGATCCTCATCTAGTCCAATGACTGAGAAAAGGCACAAAGAACATATAAGGTAGATCATGGTTTTGTTAAGGTCACATTAGTTGTATCCCATGCTTTCAAATTGTGATTTTTTGCTAGATCAAGTGGTTTTCCTTGAACATGTAATTTTAAAGAATGGGGTGGAAATGGATCCTTCCAAGGATTTAGTAGTTTACGAATGGCCGGCACTAACTTCTATCAAGGAGCTACATTATTTTCTAAGATTAGCCTGTTACTACCATAGGTTTGTCGTGAACTTCTCCAACATAGCTCATTTGTTGACGAATTCGTTGAAGAAGGATATGCAATTACAGTGGGATGATAAGTGTGGTTAAGCTTTCAAGGAGTTGAAGAAGCATTTGACAATCTCCCCATTACTCACATTACCAAGTGGATCTGATGGCTTTGAAGTGTACAATGATGCGGCTAGGTGGCGTACTGATACAACATGGAAAATTGGAGGCATATGCTTCTTGAAAACTAAAGTAGCATAAGCATGACTACCTAATGTATGAATTGGTGATTTTTACAATAGTGTTCACCCTTAAATTTAGAAGTGTTACCTTTATGGGGTTTTGTATAAGTTCTACACCGACCATAAGAGCCTCAAATATATCTTCACACAACAGGAGTTAAAGTTGATATAGCACCGATGGTTGGATCTGGTCATGGATTACGACTTGTAATTTTCCTACCATGAGAGTAAGGTTGATGTGGTGGTATATGTACTTGAGCACAAGATGTCACATTCCTTGAGCCCAATTATATTATCAGCTCATCTATGTTAAGAGCTTAGGGATATGGAGATTGAGCTAAACACTACTAGTTCGGCCTAAATATTTGATTTGATATGTTGGCTTGGATATGCTTTGAGACAATATCTAATACTGCTATATACTTATTTAATGAGTGAAAAACACCTTTTAACATAGATGGGAAACCTAATGGATGGATTAAATGGATCATAATTCATGATATATTCAATAGATGTTTGTGAAGGACTTAGTAGGAAAACACGAATAAGTATTTTATGAATTTTAAAGGGTAATGTAATCTAGATTATTAGCTTGAAATGGATTAAACTAAGGGATTAGCTAATATTGATTAATCATTAACAAAAATCCCACCATATTTTTGGGGGAATAGAAATGGTTAAGATGGAATACGTATATCGATACCTTGCTGGCATGCTTCATAGTCCTTGTATGATCACATATCCTTGAAAATAATATACTAATCACTTAAAGCGAAAAATTATTGAGTTGTGTATGGGTTGGGGTTACCCGATCCTCGACCAGCTACCGAGGTTCAGTGTGCCTTTAAGCTTTTATTAGTGCCTTCGGGTTGGATCCTAGTAGATACTGGTGTGTTACCTACTCTAGACATTGATGATGTTGTATAGGGTATTAATACTAAAGCTTCTAGTTATGACAATTAATGGTTACTTGGCTTCAACTGGATTTATGTCTTTTGGTTTGGATAGGCTTCTATGGTATATGTGACCATGGAGTGGTTCATAGTCCATTGCTCAATAATAATTTGTATTAAGAATGTGGAATAAGAGAAAATAAAAGGAAAAGATTGGTAAAAAGAGATAATGGATTATAAATAAATGACTTATTGGATTATGTAAGTTGGAAAAAATATACTTATTGTGAAACTATATGCATAAATTATAGAAGATTTAATAGTAGCTCGATAATATGCTCAGTAGATTGCATGTTGCCATTTACAATGTTGTGTTATGTTGATAAGCATGATGAGTCAAGTCTGGTATGAGTTTCTGGTACAGTAGATAACCATGATAGAGCATGTATATCTATTTATATGGAAAGGGCATGAAATATGTTAGCATGATCTCCGTATTATGTTGGAACTTTGTGTGTTCATGACTCCCATTAAGGAGGTAACTTCGCTCACTATGTATAAAGCATAGTAATATTCTCATTTTCTTGGTCACCTGCTCATTCTCAAGAGTAGAAAGTCATGTGCATGTTTTCGAGGATTGGTAGTGGTAGGATTACCTCATGTTGGGTGTGGATTTCTAAGAGCATACACATATAAAGACTTGTGTGGTCCTTCATGGACTAGAGTTTGGGGCTATGCCCTACTCTTGTTTCTATAATTTGAAATTTTGGAATTTGGCTTAATTCCCTCATGTATTTGAATATTCACGTACCGTATGGTTCCTGTTTTTGTGAACGTTTTGTTTACTATATATGTATCATATGCTTGTGCACTCTACTATTGTTTTGTTTGGTCTGATTCTGAGCCTTATATCTAACATGGGACATACGTCTGGCACACATCCTATATTAGGTGTGACGGTAAAACCCTATTTTTCCTACATATTTAATAACTTTTTACTTCTATGAGGTTTTTGAAACAAAAATATTCAATAGTGAAAATTGGGGTATTATAAAGGGTTTGTCTATAATGTGCAAGATAAGACCTTAAGAAACCAAGAAACCTTGGAGCTATGTGCTCCTGAAACTCATCAAGCCCCAATGTCATCTTCAACCACACAAACACCTTAATGTTACCTATTGTGGAATAGCATAGATTAAAAGGATCCAAACCAAAAATATGAATTAACAAGACTATGAACAATTAAGGAATCAACCACAAAATATAAGAATTGAGGGAAAAATATGCACCTTTACTTGTGCTCTTTTGTAGTAATAAGATGATTAAATAAATCAATCAATCAATTACACAAATATATAATTCTCAAATCATGGGTAATTATATAGAGAAGAATAAGAAGCTAGGTTGCATGACTTAACGGCCATGTTTCTATTATATCTCTTTTTATACAAGGAAAAACAATATGTTTTAGAAATAAAGGAAAAAAGTGTTCCATGTTCAAGAAGCATGAGACCCTCGTATTAATTTCTTTACTCTTGACTTTTTACCCAAAAACACACCAAAATAATCTGTAAGAAAACACTATCCATGTTAATAAACATAGAACCTCCATGTTTCTCACAAATCCCAAATATTAACCATAAACTTCTCCACTACCTGTAAGAACCAACATAATGTTGTTTTGTTTATCAAATACCGGTCAAAGCTAATAAATTGATACTCGATGTCAATGTAATTCGTTCAATGATGGAAAGAATTATGATTCTTTGCTAAATAGAAAACACTCTTGCTTTCATGTCGAGAAACTGGAGCACCATAAACAAACCCCATATTTCGTACTAAACCACCAAGCCACATGACCTCCTAAAGAGCATCTATCATAGCTAAACACACAACCTTAGAAACTCTAAGGTTGATCACTAGCAAGCTAGTGTATCTCTTATCATCAGGACCACAATAAAGATTAGAGTAACCCATCAACATTATAGTCAACAACATATACTCAATACAAGCTAATACTATATATATAAAGTACCACAGAATCCACACCACATCTAACTAAGGTGTCTTCAAGAGACTTACCACACACATGCTCACAACAAAAGAAATATATATGTCAACACTAATCACATTATACATCAAGCATCTCACAACTATAGAGTACAAACAAGTGACTAAGTAAGCCACCACAACTACTTTCGATTTGGGTAAATCAAAAGTCTTCAGCTTGTTCTCCTTAGACATTTTCTTGGTTTCAATAAGGAAAAAATTGATACACAACAAAAATAAATAGATAGTGAAATATCACATACCAATGTTTCAGTGTGCTAAATATACTACATCTCTTCATCAACACTAGTAGAATACCAAAAGGTTGGATAAACACCCAAAATAACCTTTGAGTCTATCACTGGCTCCTTCACACCAATATGACTAACCGTAGTATACAAAACATAACCAACTCTATCTATAGCAATGCCCACTTGATCCACATGTTGTCTAAATTCCTCCTCAATAGAAGAATCTATACTATCCAGATCAACAACAACCTCCACCTTATTTGAATCACCTAAAAGACTCTCTGACTCCACCTTCTTCTCAAAAAGAAATTCAAATTCACAAAAGGTAACAGATCTAGATGTGATAGGGTCATAGCACAAGAACCCCTAGTCATGCCAATGACACCTTCGTGTTTTGGTCACATCAAACCAAGGCCACCAACATCTAAGTTAGACACTCTCATTGTTACCCCAACTATACCATCATTATTTGTTCTAACAACCTCATACAATGTCCGAAACTACTTGGTAATAATCGCCATCATAACCCTTTTAGCAACCTTTAATGTTCCATTCTCAATGACGGACCTATAAATTTTGTTATCTAAGGAAAATGGCAAAATCTAGCACTTGTTCATGATAGAACATGACAAACACCAAACAGTGTCCTAACCACACCATTGTGCATCCTCACCCTCATAGTCCAAGTCCCAACAGCTTTGCATGAAGTATCATTTCCTAAGAGAACAACTCCACCTAAAATAATGTTATATGTCTAGAACCAGTATCCATTGAGAAAAGCATGGTAGGAGCACCCAGAATATAAAATCCACCTATCATCTAATCTAGATTTTCCATCTATGGTAGCAATACATCACCATCACCTTCAGATATGGTAGCATCACCCTCATCATATACACTACCAACGGTATCATTTGATTTCCTATTGGTATAGTATCTCTAGATATGGCCTTTCATGCAACAACTATGGAAATTCACAATATTTTTCAGACACTTCGACTTAGATCTAGATATCTTCTTGTCATTAGACCTCTCCTCATATGTCCTCCCTCAGGCTACCAATCCCTCATAATGTAAGTCCTCAGAAGTACTGCTATCAATCAACTAGCTATCAATTAACTCTAGTTGTAGTAGAGTGGATTTCACATCCTTAAGGATTGACTCATCCTACCTATAAAAAAAGTCTCACAAAGTTTAAAGCTTGTAGGAAAAGAACATAACAAGATAATAGCCAAATCTTCATCATCTAACTTCATATCTATATTATGCAAACCCATAACTATAGAGTCAGAGTCATCCAAATAAGTTTTCAAAGACTGATCTTCATCTATTTTTAGGTCATAAAGTTGACTCTTCAATAGTAGCTGATTTACTACTAATTTTGTCATGTACAATGACTCAAGCTTCAACCACAATGCATTTGTCATTGATTCCTTTGCCACTTTCTACAATACCTTGTCTAACAAGCATAGTTGTATGGTAGTGAGCTCCTTTAGATCTACTTCTTTAAATCTCTAATCCATCATAAAGTTTGGCATATTCGAATACGCTTTCTCTAATCCATTCGGAATTAGAATTGCCCGCATCTACAATTTCCATAATCTAAAATTGATGGATCAATTAAACTTCTCAATATCAAATCTTGTAGCCAATCCAATTATCAAATCTCTTCAAAAATGCATCTTGATACTAAATTATTGCATAATATCATCCATTGAAAGGACCTAAAACAAAATTAGAATTAACAAGATTATGAACAATTAAAGGTTCGATGAGAAAATAGAACAATTGAGGGAAAAAATTGAGATCTTTATTTGTGATCTTGTATACATATAGGATAATTAAACAAATCAATCAATCAATCAATAACACAAATATACAATTCCATAATCATTGAGACTTCTATGGAGAAGAAGAATAAGTTGGTTTGCATGACTTGATAGCTAGGTTTCTCTCATATCTCCGTTTATAGAAGATAAAACCCTATAGGGCAAAATAACATGTTTTAAAAACAAAGGAAAAATATGGTCTGTGTTTAGGAAACACATGAAATACCCCTAAAACCCTAATTTAGGGAATCATGGCCAAATAAGAAATTAGTAGCAAAATTTAATTAAATAAATTATTTTTATTAAATTAAGAGGGATTTAATTAAAGTAAATCTAGTAGAAATTAATAAATAATTTAAAGAGGAAAATTTTGAGTATTTTACTAATTAAAATGGAATTTAAGAAAAATCTTTCAAAATCCCTAAATTAACCTAAAAAGAAAATTTAATATTATTTTAATATTAATATTTTATTAAATATCCCAAAATACCCAAAATATATTAATTAAGCCAACCCAAGTTTTCCTTTCTTTTTCCTTTTTTTTTCCTTTTTCCCCCTCCATTTCCTTTTCTTTCATTTCCTTCTCTTCCTTTTTCTCCTTTTCCCCCCGACCTGGGCCAGCCCGCTGGCCCAACTCCTCCCCTTCTCTGCATGGCCCAAGCCGCATCCTTCTTTTCTCCCCTCTCCCAGTCGGTTAGGCCTCCCCCTTTCTTTCTTTCTTTCTTCTTTTCTCCTGGACCGCCGGTCCAGCCCCTTTCCCGCTGCGTCGTCTTCAACCTCCTACGCCTGCAACTCCCTCAATTGGCACCATGATTCCACCACCAACCACCCCGTCTAACTGGCCATTCCTCCCCTCTCTTCCCCGTTGACTTACCTACCATTTCGACAGGGCCATTCCTCCCCTCTCCTACGTACCATTCCCTCTGCCCCAACAAGAAATGGCCTGCGAAGGTAGACCTGCGTTGGCGTACCCTCGTCGACCATAGACCCATAATCCTTGCCCCCCTACTCTCCCACTCCCCTTTGTCGTTTCCCCTTCCACTCAAGCTATATATAGCCCCGAAGGCTGCCATAATCGGGTTTTTATTTTGTCAGCCCAGAAATGCACCCCGCGCGCCACCGCCTAGTCAGCCCCTCATTTCACCGTCATCGGCCATTGTCATAGGCCACTCCGGCCACCAAAACTTTCCTTGCACAGCCCTCTATGCAACCAAGCCACCCTCTTTCCTTTCTTTGCTCTATATAAGCCCCTCGGCCGTGCAAAGTCACCCTCCCAAACAACCCCTCTCGACCCTGCGCCACCGCTCGTGCCGCAATTTTTCGCTGATTCCACCACCTGTAGCGCCACCTCTACCCCCCAAAACAACTAGGGGACCTTACTCTACCTCCCCACACCTCCATTTTCCCCTAATTCCCTCTCCCCTAGCCTCCACATCCATCTCTCCACCACCCTTCTTCCTCCATCGCCGTCGGCGCCGGCTCCACCACTAAGCCTAGGTGGTATTCCAATTTCTTAACCCTTAAACTCTTTTATAGAAGTGTTAATGAATTTTAATATTAATATTATTATTGTTAACTATTATTAATATTAATACTATTATTATTATTATTATTATTATTATGTTCTAACTCTTATTTCGGAGAGATTTCTAATTAATGGTATTACTATGTAAAAGACTACAACTTTGTTATTATTACTACTATTACTATCCTTATTATTATTATTGTTATTATCATTACTATTACTATTATCATCATTATTACTACCATTACTTTGTTACTAATAATACTAATACTAATGTTGGCCATTACTTTTATATTATTTTCATCATTAGTATTATTATTATCATCATCATCATTATTGGCGTCGTCGTCGTTGTTGTTTTTATCATTATTATTATTGTTTTTATTGTTGTTTTTGTTTTTTTGTTGTTATTTTTATTAGTATCATTATCATTATTATTATTCTCATTATTATTATTATTATTGTTTTTGTTGTTGTTGTTGTTGTTGTTGTTGTTGTTGTTGTTGCTATTATTATTAATGTCGTTATTATTATTATTATTACTACTATTATTATTCTTATCATCATCATCATCATCATCATCATCATTATTATTATTATTATTATTATTATTATTATTATTATTATTATCATTAATATTATCATTATCATCATCATCATCATCATCATCATTGTTATTATTATTATTATTACTACTACTACTACTACTACTACTACTACTACTACTACTACTACTACTATTATTATTGTTATTATCATTATTGTTGTTATGAATACTATCATTACCATTATTATTATTATCATTTCCAACATTATTGTCACTATTATTACTACTACTACCACTAGCATTAATAATATAAGTATCATTATGGCCACTACTTTTTATATTATTTTCATCATTATTATTACTATTATTATTAATAGAATTTGAGATCGATATTAGTATCGGTATGAAACTAATAATATTGAAACCCTTACTTTAATACTATGAATATTACTAAGACTCACTAAGGTTAGTAGCGGCATGATTAATTAATTTGAGAATAATAACCCTACTTTTAATTATAAAACTACTATTATCATTAACAGCCTTAGTATTAGGCCATGATAAGGGTAAGATAGGAAATTATGGTAATTCTGGTAGAGGGAGATTAACCCATAGTATTTCCCTCTTATAGGTGAATCAAGTCAAAACCTTCAGGAGGCGTAGGAGCGTGCTCTAAGCCTAGCAACGTTTTAAGTAAGGGTGTAGCTAAGGCCGCCTGTGTGCTATATGTGTCTTACTTGCCTTCGATGTCCTGTATAATTATATGTCATATTCTGTATGCTATTATCATAACTATTTTATGTGTAGTGCGGCTTGGGATAGAGGTATGTTCATGTGTTCTCTTTTGTTAGGTGCTAATATGGATATGCTGCAAGTTGTGATGTGATGTGATGTGATGTGGCCCTTAGGACATGCATGCTAGGGTATTTGATGTGGTGATGTGGGTTGGAGGCATGACAAAGAAAAATGGGAAATTATGATAACCAAGGGGAAGTAAGTTGGCTAACATAGGTAAGAGCGACCTAAATAACCCATGCTCCATGACTATGAATAAAAGGTGGCAATTAAATAAAATGAAAGAGTGGGAGGAACTAGGGTCTGCTTGGGAGTAACAAGGGTTTGCATGGAAATTTTAGGTTTGGCACGATAAATATCGAGGGTTTTGCATGGGGTGGTTAGGGTCCGCATGGGGGAGAACTTTACGTATGGAAGGTTTCTTTGGGGTGTGAGGAAGGCGATGGAAAGGTTTTTTGGGTGACTGGGGACTTCGGGTGAAAAATAACACGTGGGACAGTATAAGGGTGCGTAGGAGACTAGACTAGGGTTTGGGAGGAAACCCAAATTTGAGAAGGCATAAAAGAAAAAAATATTAATAAAAATAAATGAGGACAAGTGAGGTATGAGGGAAGAGTTGAGTCTAAAGGTCATGACATGTGGGGTGTTAAAATAGTGTGGGTGTGGGAGGCAGAGAAGGATGGGCCACATAGACCTAAATTAGGGTTTCTGGAGAAAACCCTAGGTTAAGGCGGTGAGTGGACCTTGGGGTATAAGGCACCGGCTTTGACCCACACACTTAGGAGTTGGGTTCCCGATGTGAGAAAATAGATTAAGGGAAGGATGTCAGGGCGAGTTATGAGGTGCAGAAGTATCAAGATATGAGACAGGCCCTCCTGGGAGGATAAGTATGGATATAGTTAGCCATGCATGTCAAGGGTGAAATACTTTCGAATAAGACATGATAAGACACTAATCACTTAAAGAGGAAGATGTTGAGCCGGACCCAGACCGGTCCACCGACAAATAATAGTGGCTAGGGCCGGTCCACCGACAAATAATAGTGGCCAAGAGCATTTTGCCCTGCATGACCGTTCCACCGGCTATAATAGTGGGGGTTTTCGTGCTCAAAAAACCAAACATAATAATGATAATACACGGGAAAGATACAAAGTAATTACAGTGGAACACCATGAGAGTCGGGGCCAGACCGGTCCACAGGCGAATGATAGTGGCCAAGGCACGTTGCCCTGCATGACTAGTCCACCGACAAATAACAGTGGCCAGGAGCGTTTTTCCTTGCATGACTGGTCCATTGGTGAATAATAGTGGGGTTCCTGCACTCGCATGGATTGATAAAGACTATGATGTGAATTGACTATATTTATCAGAGATCTAAAGAATGAGTTATTTGGTCCATAGCCGGTCTTCTTTATCTGTGTTCCTGCATGCTATCTACGTAATTATGCCATCTATGCTATGTTGTGTGTTTTTGTGTATACTGGCCTTAGTGCATCTGTTACCCTACTCAGTACGTATCGTATTGATCACCCGTTTCATGGGTGCTGCTCATTCCCATAAGCAGAAGACCCGCCTAAGTTTGTGCAGGTAGGGGACGATGTATTCGATGCCTATGATTCTTACGAGGTATAGGGCAGGGATGAGAGTTGAGGCTGGACCTAGCTTGGGGGTCGAGAGTGATGTGGTCGGAGTCCATCATCCGTTTTGTTTTTCCTATATTATTATATTTTGTTTTATCCTATTGTATGATGTTCTCTGTCATTTGGCACTTTAAAATTGTACTTTTGGATTGTACCTTTTATTTCCGCACTCTAATTCTGTATGACTTGTGTTTTACTAATGACTGGTGTTTTATTAATGACTCATATTTGATTTTAATCTTGTTTAGCCTTAGCACTTAATACCAGGATAGTAGGAGTGAACCGATATGGTACTAAGTGTAGCGGTAATGCCCCCGAGTTTACGACTTTATCTTTTCGCTTCCGTTAAACCCTTTTAATTAAACGAAATTTTTCAGTAGTAAATTTGGGGGTGTTACAACACAATACTCCCATGTTAATTTCCTTACTCTTAACTTTTGTCCTAAAAACACATCAAAACAATCTATGAGAAAACATGATACGTGTTAATAAATAAGGGACCTCCATGTTTTTCACAAATCCTAAATATTAACCCTAAATTTCTCTACAATCTACACAAACCAACACAATGTTATGTTGTACATCAAATACCCAATCAAAGCTCTCATTATCTTAACACTCATTTGTACTTACCTTAATAAGTCCATCTTGTTGTATAAATCATGTGCATATAATGAAGGTAAAAGTCATTACCTCAAAAGTATAATCATATTTCAACCATATCTTCACTTTTCAACTTGCCTTTTTTTCCTTTGGTGTGTAAGGTTTTCCTACCATAAGGAGGTCTTCCCTTTAAGCTTTAAAACAACAACTCTAAATATATTCTCATCATTTTACACCTTGAATTCAAACATCCTAGAGCATCTTAGCTCCCACTATAGGAAATATTTTAGATTATGTGAACCATCAAACTAAGTACTTCAATTTTGATGTCAAGAAAATTATCCTTCCTATCATGCTTTCACCTTCTATTACTTTGTGGAGACTCATTTGAGGAATAGTTTGATTCACTAGCACCTTCTGAAGTAGAGGAAAGTTCAAGAATTATTATTATTGGAGATGGAACCTATTATTATTGAAGTTATTAAAACCCTTCCCCAAAACCATAATACTACGATAGTTTCTTAATAAATTATTTTATGTATATCATATGTTTTCAATAATAATAATTCCTTTAAAAAACCTATCATACAAGAAAAAGACATGCACAAGTAAACATAGAAGACAATGCTACAAGACAAGGTATTATCATTTTACATGGGTAGAGTTTGTGTTAGCTTTTTTATTTTATGTACACTTTGTAAATATTTATCATGTCATTATTAGGCGTGGTTACATGTTATTTTATACATATAGTAAGGGAGTTTAGTTAGTTACAACTACTTCTAGTAAGTTAGATAACTAGTTTCTAATGTTGGAATTTAGTTGCAACTAAGGTTTACAATAGCTAGTTTATTTGTTAGTGTCAACTAATGTAGTTAATAATAGATAGAAATTGAACTAATAATAATATATTACTTATTAATTATTTAGTTAGGGTTAAGTTTTAATAATCTAAAATCCCCATGTATATAACCCTACATGTCCATTGTATATGAGATAACAAGTTAAGGTCGAATAAAATCAATTTTGATTCTCTTAACATCTCCTAAGTGATTGAGTTCTTTCTTTGTGAGTTATAGTGCATGTGTTCTTCTTATAATTGCCGGTGATTCATTCAAGGAAGCATCAATCCACAAAAACTACTGAGACTATCATCCATAACTAAACATCATAATCAACGTCAAGGAAGAAAAATGATCCTTATTGTGTTAGATTGATTTCCCCATCGTCATCTACATCATTTTGGTATTAAAGCGAGAGTGGAGTATCTTTGTTGAGTTTTTAGCCAATTGAGTGAGTCTTCTTGAGATTTTTGAGCCATTCTAGTCACCACAATTGATCTTATCCAAGTTTTTTTTGTTGGTTTCTTGATTGAATGTTTTGAATCTTTTGTGAGTGATGAAATCTAGAAGCAAAGACATTATTAAGTAGATTAATTGAATCATATTAGGCCCTATTAGTTATAGATTTTTTTACACATTAATAAGGGAAAATACATGGATTACATGGAACTTTCATGGCATTGAATGGTTGGATTTTACCATGCTCAATTCTATACATTTGATGAATGCATTATTTAATTGTCATAGCATTTTCACATGTACATTTTTACCTAATAATTGCATCATAAATTTTTTATATACCATTTTATAATTCAAAATACTATGTTAGATATACAATGCATAAGTATTAATAATTGATTATTGTTGTTTTATGGCCATAGTGGATATAGTTTTATCTTTGGTTTTCCCTCATTAAGGCACAATTATCCTCGAAACTTTATGGCTTATTTTTGAAACCTAATACATTCGGTTGCAAGTTGTTGGATATCGTGATTTTGTGCTTCAACATATTACATTATCTATGATGAAATTTATTCATGATTGTTGTAGTATTACAACCGAATAAGGCTTTCTTGATGCTCATAGTCTATCTCAAGAAACTAGCAAGAATCCTTTATTGATTATTATAAATATTGATGTTTTGATATTATTACTTTTTTTAAAGCTTGTTTGACCTATTAGAATTTAATAATCAATCAAGAACAACTTAAACTAGAAGTTTTATTAGCATTTCATTTTAGGTTTTGCTTACTCCTAGCCTACTAATTAACATTTGAGTTTTATTGGTGCATGTTTAGTCGAATAAAATATGGATGATGATTTAAAAAAATTCATTTTCTTTTCAAAGTTATATAAAATTTCTCGACAAATCTAGATTCTACCAATGCTCAACTCAAAAAACTCCCAATGATGTAAATACAATTGCAATGCATGGAGCCAAGCCTTGCTAAACAAAAGACAGTACAAAATATATAAGAGCAAGTAGAATCTAACAAGGACCATGTGGAGAGCATAGTGAGACGGATAGTTCGATTGATAAGAGTCCATTTAAACTTAAAAGTGGTATATATAGAGGATTCAAAAGGGATTAGTAGCCATCAATCCTATTATGAGCATTAACTAAGGCATAATAGTAGAAAATATAAAGGTACAAAGCTTGATCTCCCTGATTTTGATGGTAAAATTGATATTGAATTATTTCTTATGTGGTTACATGATGTGGTGTGATATTTGAATGCAAGGAATCTCATGATGAAAAAAATTAAACTAGCTATTCTTAAGTTCAATAAATTATAACACATTCATTTTTAATACTTAAAAATTTCTTTTTTGGAATCATTAATTACTAAATTACTAGATGTTATCACCACACTTAATATAATTCCAGTTCCCTTACCATTCTTATGCTAAATGCTAAGTCTAAAACAAATCATAACTAAACTAAAACAGTGGAAATGAGAGGTAATACATAAATAAAAAGTATGGATAATGTGCTCTATACAACAATGGAAATCAAAATACCAAGTGATATACGAGTCCAAAAAAAAACTAATTACATCAAAAATAGGTAAATGAAAGTACAACACTCGTTTTTCTGAACTCTTAGACCCAAAATTACACTCCAAAAATGGGATCTCTTCCTAAGGTATCTCTTTCTTATCACTATAATATACCTAGAGCTACTCCATACCTTTTATGTAGTCATCTACAAAATTAGTATCAATATAACTTTCTCATATTAAATAAATCACAATACCCCATAAGAGGTAGCATACCCACATTATACATAGTCACAATAAAATCTAAAAAAAACATACTAGAGCATAAAGCATGCACCATAACCTTATACATAATTATGAAACAATATATAGAGCATCAAATCTCAAGATCAACAGTAAAATATGCTAGTTCCGTTCACATCATGTCAAGGTACAATAGACGTATCACTTAGTCAAATAGATTCTAAATAACAAGGTAAGGTATTAAGGAAGCTACCAAATCAACACGTCTAAAATAATTCAAAATACCAAGGTGGGGCACTGAGGTAACTACCCAATCCAAATCAAATCCTTTTCAGTTTATTACAATATTTACATCCATTATTAATTACTTGAGTGGGATACAATAAACCTAAGGAAACTAAGATACACTTGGTCATATGATTACCTGAAGGTAATATAATACCCTTAATCTTGACCCTAGGGACACAGCAGTACCCCCGCTCATACCGTCACACACAAGAAACATGGTATCCTCTAACCTCATTTACCTAATATTTAAGTATCAATACCCCTATAGGACATGTATTAATATTTTATAAGGTGATCACAAATATCACATACTACACAATAATTTCCATCTCCATACCTAACCATTTTCCTTTTATTTCATATTATTAAGGTAAACCCTAAGGTCATCGATCAATGTCAATCTAAGTAAACATTAAGGTCAATCTATCAAAAGTATAAGGCCATCATAATATCAAATTATTCACAAAAGATATATTTGTTCAAGATTACCAGAAGGCCATTGAAAATTTTTCCATTTTATTCCTTTTTGTACCAAACAATATTATTACAAAACATTTGTTATGAAAAGGATAAAAGACAATTGTTCAAATTATTTTAGCATATAGGTAATCATTGTGATCTAGTTATTAACTGTATTTTCCACTTTTTATGCATTAGGTATTGCACCCACAAAACCCTAAATCTAATCATATAAGTCTCATGTATCACATATTCCAAGAAGCATGTGCGTACATATTTAAAGCATAATATAATATTTAAATAGGTAAATTAACATCATGATACATGTAGGAAAATATCTCTAACCCTAGGTCATGTGAATAGAAATCATCATAAACTAACCCTAATCATGTTTATATACTTCCATGTGAATCATAATAACCCTAACTACCATGTATTAGTGATCATGAGATATTTATCATGGAATATCACATATAAGTGCTAGTTTCCTTAGGTTGAATATCACATAGAGCTTGAAAAGGATGAAAAACCTAACAAAACCCTAGACATGGGTATGTAAATCATATAACATATTACTCATTCATGCAACTTAACTTACAACAATTATATGTATCATTTATTTAACATGTTAGCATCTTATCATGCACATCATAATGCTTGAAAAACATAAAACCCTAGAATTATCCTAGTTATAAAGAATAATAGCATGCTCAAACATAATTCTACTATCTTAAGAGTGATTGGACTTACCTAAATCCAATCTTCAATAAAAAGTACAAAATCATCTCCTCCACGATTCTAAACAATCACCTAGGAAAATAATACCCAATAACGCATGTATTATCATTTAATATAACACAAAAATATCCCATAATTAACTAAACAAACTCTAAAATAACTAATTTACCAAAGTGAAGTAGCAAGGAAGCTAACAAAACTCATAAAACAAAGGAAGGATGAATAGAGGGAGTTTTCAAGAAGAAGGGGTGAGCAATGGTAGTATTAGCTAGCACAAGGGATTGCTAACATTAGAATGGCCAGTGTAGGGAGGGTAATTTTGGTAGAGAAAGGTGTGGTGAGGTGGAAGCTATAACAATCTTTGCCAAAGAAGGAAGGGAATCGACACAAGAACCCTTATAATGGGAGAAAAAGTGCAACAATCCTCAAATAAATGAGCTTTTTGATGAATTTAATGACGTATTTCTTGATGATTTACTAACTAAATTACCACCTAAAAGAGGGATAGAACATGTAAATAATTTAATTCCCAACATATCCTTATCTAATAGACCTACGCATAGATGTAATTCAAAGGAGGCTAAGGAATTCCAAAGGCACATACAAGATATTATAGGTAACACCAATATTGTTT
The DNA here is from genome assembly GCA_039764185.1 of Tamarix austromongolica. NCBI lineage: Eukaryota > Viridiplantae > Streptophyta > Magnoliopsida > Caryophyllales > Tamaricaceae > Tamarix > Tamarix austromongolica. The sequence continues at coordinate 3,372,705 of CM077812.1, read as the reverse complement.
ACTATAGAAAAAATTTATTTCAAAATATTGTTGTAATCCCCCATATTTTTGTGAGATTTATTGAATGGAAAGTTATGGTGTTTAATAAAATCTGATAACAATTGATTTTGATTTGGAACTATAATTGGTTTGAGGTAAAGATGGATTTGAATAAATCTTGAAAAAATGACTAAAATAAGTTTTCAAGGGCACCTATTGATTGTTTCTGTGAACCGATTAACTAGCTCACCATTTTAGCTAAAGGGTTTTGTTTGACCAAATTGATAAACTGATTTGGGAAACCAATCAACTAGTGGGTACAGTAATCAAATGGTATCCAACCCAATTGATTGGTTATTTAAGTTGAGTATTTTATAAACCTTAACTCTTCTAGAAAATTTCTTATATCAAAAGGGAAAATCAATAATCTAACTCCAAGCTATTATTTAAAAATTATTAACCTTTCTAATCATGTATTCCACTCTAACTGTCACTTTTAACTGATTCAGGGGCTCAATTTTGACAACTAAGGGAGGGGGATTACCTCACCCTTGTCTTCCTTCAACTATTTTCTATGCACACCTCTAGAAGCATTGCTTTGATTTCAAGATTATCTCTTCTCAACTTGTAGATTCTTTCCTACGTTGATCTTCCATTATTCTTCTTGTGTTAAAGGTTTTCTTGAAAAAATTAACATGCATTCTCCAAAAACATTTCCCTTTCTCCTCATATTTGAATGGTAATATTAGGGTTTCTTGATCTGTTGCATAACTTTACTCATTCTTGAACCGATTTGTTGGCTATAAATAACCCTAATCACCCCTTCTTCTCAGTGCTCTTTTAGCCTTCAAAATTTCTCAACTCTCTAGTACATGTATTCTCTCCTCTCTACTTTGACTTTGCTTTCAATTTCTTTTCACTCTACTAATCCTTCCTCCAAATCCTTATAGTTTTATATTCAAGCAAGAATGAGTTAGATTTAGGAGAAATTTCAGTATCTCTTAGATGTATCTTCCTTCATTTTTCTCTTAGGCTTGGTAGGTTTATTTTCCATTCTACTTCAAGTTTTGATTTGTGAAAATTATCTAATGCTTTATGAATTTATAACTTATTATTTTCAAAAATGTTTTAGAAGTTGAGAATCTTCTAGGTTGATTTTTTTTTCATTGGTGAAAATTTTACTAACATCAAGTAAGTCATTCTTACCTTTGAAATGTGGCCCGAATAAGCATATAATGTGGTGTATCCTATAAAGTGTTAATTTTATGGGTCTTTATTTGATTTTGGCTTCAAAGTGATGCATGTTGAATTTTTGTGAATCCTGATGAAAATGTATGATTTTAGATAAAATAAGGTTGACTTTCTTGAACATGAAGAATGATTCAGTTTATGAGCTAGTAAAATACTGGCATATTGATATGATTTGTTTAGGTTTAGATTTGGTAGGGTTTTAGAGTGTGATTTGCATGAAATATGGTTGTTATATGTTGTTTGGCAGAAGACTAATTGACTGGTTAAGTTAAACCGATTGACTAATCCTTAAAATAGTGAATTGGTTAATTAAAATTGATCGATCTACTGATCTGTGGTGACCTTGGATACTCTCAACTCAAATCCATCAACTAGTTTGGTAGAATCAATCAAATGGTCTAAAAAACATTAATAGGTTTGGCTAAATTGATTCATTAGTTAAAGATAACCCAACATTTGGCTGAGCCAAACAAATTGACTAGTTAACCCAAATTGATCAACTGGTTGGTCAAATCGATAAATCAGTTATGTAAAACCAATTGACTAGTTAGGATAGATTGTGTATTTTTTTTATCTTTCATCCTTGATATGCTTTGAAACTATGCATAATGCTTATATAGGATCTTTAATGATGGATTAAATTTTTTGGTATGGATTGACAAACCAAATCGGTGGATTAAATGGATCATAATTCATCGCATTCTCAATAGGTGTTTGGGAAGACCTTCTTGTAAAAACACAAAAAAGTATGACTTTAAAGGGTAATGTAATATGGATTCTTAGCCTAAAATGGATTATTCTAATGGATTGATTGATAGTGGTTAAGCACTAATGGAAATCACACCACATAGTTGGGGGTAAAAATGGTTTGGATGGAATAAGTATGTGAATATACTAATTGGATATTGTATGGACCTTGTATTATCACATAAACTTAGGAAAAAATGTACTAATCACTTAAAGTGAAAGATGATCAAACTATGTATAGGTGTGGATTACCCGATCCTCGATTATCTACCAGAGTTTAGTCTGCTTTTGTGCGTTAGCACCTTTAGGCTTTACCTTTGAGTGGTATCCTAGTAGAACCCAATGTGTTACCTACTCTTGACATTGATGATGTACTAGGGATATCAATTATAAATGGTTTGGTCACCTAGGTGGTTTTGGCTCCAACTGAACTTTATATACATTGGTGGATACTTGGCTTTAGTCAGACTTTATGTCCTTTGGTTTAGATAGACTTCTATGGTATGTGAGACTATGGGGTGGTCCTTTGACCATCACTCGATAAGAATTCATATAAAAACGTGGATAAAAAAAAGAATGAGAAGAGGAATAATAACCTTTAAATAAATGACAAAATGATTGTGTATGTTGGAAAATAAACATAGTGGAAAATTATGTGAATGGATGGTAGAATCACTAATAGTAATTTGAATAACCTACTAAGTAAATTAGATGTTGCTATCTATGATGTTTGTGTTATTTTGCTAAGCAGAATGAGTCTTGAATTATCTAAGGCGTATATGCTATGAAGGTCCAATGCATTGAATGTCCATGATAGAACATGAAAAACTACTTATATTGCATAAGCATGATAGATATTAGTATGATTCCCTCATTATACTAGGACTTTATATGCTTGTGATATCCATTAGAGATGTAACTTGGCTTAATCAATACTTAGTGTAACACCCCCCCTAAAAAAATTTTGAACCAGAAAATTTTATTTTAAGACAATGCAGAAACATTTGAAAAATAAAACTAAAAAATGTTACTGTAACATCAATCATGAAAGGGGTGTAATCATCACCTAATATATGCCTAATGCAAGGCAAAATAGAACAGTGAATGAAAAAATGCATGCTTGTAATAATAATGCGACAATGTGAGATAATAAGGGCGAAAATAATATTATAAATAGAATCAGTATGACAGTACACAAAACCAAATTAAGGAAATTTAGCTAAGAGTTTAAATAATCAGAAATATGAAAAATTCCCAATGCATTAAGTAAAACAAATCTAACCTATTAGCTTAACTCTTAGGCATAAACATAAGCCTCTAACCATAAAGAGTAGCTAGCTAATGGCCCATGTCATCACCCTTGGCATACTCTAACTGAGAGTTGTAACCCTACAAATCATCCTCTTTTCCCTAGACCAAAAGTCAAATCATCACAGTAACTACATAAGTACAGTAGAAGTATGGAGAAGTACTAGTAAAACATACTACCTATAACATGATAAGGCTCATGCTGCATATTAATGTCACATAACAGCATGGTGATATGCATACTAATACTATATAACACATAGTCTCATGGTAGCAATATAACAATACATGCTTACATGGAAATCATGAAAGGATAACAATACGATAATTGCATCACAACCCATATAATATAAACCATATTGGAATTCTCCCTTTAGTGATCACACAGTTTTTGGTTAATAAGATAATTCGTTCAACCACACCTAATTCTCCACCATGAAAAAAAGTCATGGTAGCATAAATAATCACAATGGGATACCACACCCACCATATAGGGTTAGGATACATCGAACAAACTTTCTTTAAGGATACCACACCCACTACACATCAAGTTCACCTGCTGCCAGGGCTCACAAAAAGTGAGATACCACACCCACCACATGTGGTCGAAGTACACCAAGGGGGCATGTACTAGAATACCTTACCCACCACACCTTGAATATTTCCGCCGCAAGAGCTATAAAATTTGGGATACAAATCTTGCCTAAGCAATAGACAATACAAAGTGCCATAGGGCTTGTACTGGGATACCTCACCCACCTATATTGGACACTGATGCCATTCTAGCCTACCATAGTATAATCCTATACCTCTAAGATATGTACATACCCCCTACTGATAGTAACTCGGCAGAGAAGGAAATAGGTACTTAGTGAAAATATAATCACAGGGTGAGTAGCCCATTAACTCCTAATCAACTACCCTGAGAGTCAAAGAAAAAGGCACGAACAAAATCTTATTCCATTATTATGTATTTTCAAGTGATATCACAAAATCACAAATAAAGTCCACTAATAACCAAATGGGGGTTTCCAAGTGAGAACACCAGACATAATTAAATTTTATTATTAACTAAATTGGGTACTTCCATGTCATAACACCAAACACATCACAAGGCATAAAAGCCATGAATTGGGTGTTTAGAGATGAAACCAAACTTAACCAATTCAAGTCCCAAATGTCATCTATGATTCTTTTTAAATTTCAAATAATCACAACTAAAATAATAATATAAATGTTGTAATAACGTCGATTTATTAACACAAAAGACCTAAAAGAATAACAACTATTTATAAACAAACAAGGCAGCATTCGATCAAACCATTCAATCAATCCCTAAGACCGGTCGACTACTCTGGCCGCACCTGACTTAAACCAAAATAACACCAAAGGACTAGTTGACTAGTTGGTCTCATCGATCGACTGCTCATAGGAACTAATCAATGGGCTTGATCCAACTTCTCGATGGTTCTAAGTAGAGACCCATCCATTTTGGCCTGTAGAGAATCCATTCAATAGGTTTAACCAACTGATCTATTGGTCATAGAAACCAGCTGACAGGTTTGGTCTGTAGACACACCAATCAACGGGTTCGACAAATCAATCAATTGTTCATTGAGACCATTCAACTATTTTATCAAACTAATTAACTAATCTCATGACTAACTGATCCAAATTTTCAAACCATTCAATTACTCGCACAACTAGTACATGGGTTCAAGGAACCGATCAACAAGTTTGGGTAAAACACTACCCAGACTTGCGAGACACACACCAAAAATTACCAAAATCTTTCATATTAATTCTAGCATGCTTCTATGTCATAACACACATAAAAATACATGTTACAAACATAGAACCACATGGAAATCTACATACTTGAACAAATCATGTTCAAATAGCCAACTTATGCATAAAATTAGAGAAACCTAACAGTGCTAACTTAGGAAGAATTATACCACATGTTCAAATTGTTGAATATAAATTATAACATGCTCACATAAACACCCCAAACACATGGGGGCCTAATAATAAACAAAACTCCATTTATGTTAAAGATAAGAATGCCTTATCCTGAAGCAATTCTTCTAATACAATAGCTCCTACTTGATGGCTATCTAGCAGAACCTCAATTTCTAAGAGAATCAAAGTTGAAACCACTAAAAATTACTCTTTCACTACTTCATTAAAACCAAAGAAAATCAAAAGAAGAAGAAGAAGAACACAAAACACGTCCTTTTCTCAAAAATAAGGTGCTAAAGGAAAGAAATAAAATCTATAACCTTTCCCAAACCTTAATTCTTCCTTGCTTATGGAAAATAAGGGAGAACAAAATCTAATATTAGAAGAATAAAATGATACAATACTCAACCAATAAAGGGAGAAAACAAGAGTAGGTCTCTATTTTTCTCAATAGAGAGGAGAAAAGGAAAAAGTGAAGGGATGCTCAACATTTGGAAAATTTTTTCCACCAAGAAATGGGAGAAAAGAGTAAGAAGAATTGGTAAAGAATGAAAATGGATCAAAAATGAAGGGTATAGAGGTGAGGCTGAGTCAACATTCAAAAGAGAGAGGGAGATGAGAATGGTAAGGTTGAGTGTGGGCAACCAAAAAGTGAGAGCTAACTTGATTGAGTGAAAGAGGGTTTAGTGCAATGAGGAAGGAACATGCCAATGGGTTGGTGAGTCAGGGAATGGTGCACAAACTTAACCACACACCCTAGTTACATTTTAGGGGGGGAAATATGGCTAATTAAAACTATATAATGATCTAAATAATGTGAAAATATTCTCAAGACACAAAAATATGCTTATTAGCACAAATGGATTCTAATTAGAATTTTTCATATTTATATTAGAATTTCAAACCCATTCCAAAACCAAAGCTATTTTTTATATTAATATAATTTTAAACATATTTTGAAGGATCTTGGGATGAGTTATTACACAACGGGTCCCCAAAATATTCAAGTTCATGGGGGGAGTAAACTAAAAGTAAAAAAAATATATGATAGTGATAAAAACAACAATAAGGAAAAATCCAAAGCCCTGGTTTATTAAGGACCCGCAAAAGATCTCCGGATGTCCATGCTCTCAAGCCCACAATGCCCACATAAGGTCGGCCAACTACATGTCATCCTCAAAACCCTATATATGGTCTTCTCCCCATGGAATTGGTTAGGTGACCAAACAAATGTATATATTAATACGCTACATATTGATTTATCTAAGTTACCTCCTTAGCGGAAGTCACAATCATGCATGACCATGACATAATATAGAATTCATGCTTACTCAATACAATCACATTCATATACTCTATCAGTCATATGATGCATTGGGATTTCATGACACGGCCAACTTTAGATAATTCACAACATCATGCTTATCATCACAATATAGATATTAGGGGTAGATACATATAATCACATAAGCTACTTATTCAATAACTCACTAGGCACATCTACAATCCACTTATACAATTAATCCATTTAGTCCATCATTCAAGTTTACATAATCCTTTGGGTTAGTTATTTCTAACCCATTATTCCTTTTTAAGCAATGAGCTAGATCACCACCCCATGGTCTCATAATACCAAGGAATATTATCCAAATCAAAGGGCATAAAGTCATGCCAAAGTCAAGTAACCATCAATGGACATAAATTCCCAACCAAGCCAAAATAAAGGACCTAGGTGACCAACCCTTTAGTAGCAATACCCCCTCATACATCATTAATGGCTAGAGTAGGTAAAGCATCTAGATCTACTAGGATCCCATGTAAAGGCAATAAATACCCAAAGGGAGACAAACCATTTGGCGAGGCATCCCTTAGTGTAACACCCCCAAAATTTACTATTATAAAATTTTAATTTTAAAAGTTATAAGCAAAAGAAAATAAAGTAAATTTTAGGGTGCTACTACCACACTTAGTACCGCACCATTTTTCTCTACCATTCTGATACCAAGTGCTAAGGCTAAAAACATACTTTACATAAACTCAAAGATATAATCATAAAATAAGGGAGTGCAATAGTTAGAATACGAGAGATATAATCGACTAATAATTTATAGAATAAAGTCATTAGAAAAGGAAGTATAAAAATTTTAAGGAAAATACAAAAATCCTCTTGGATAGTCCTACACTTGTATCTCGATGAGTAAGTCTCGAATAGCACTTGTAAGCTAATATGTAAAGGCCTCTAGCCATTCAATAAGTAGGGACCTAAGAAATGAACCCTTTAGTACTATGGTATTGAGTATCCCATCAAAGGAGACTAATATGTAAGGCTCGTGTCCAACACAACAAACACGTGAACACGGAATTATACACATATTATTTGAAATGCAATAATCATTCAAATAGCCACATGCATCAAGATCATATGCCACAAATGCTCATTTAATTAGAAATAATAGAACTTGCCAATGGAACATCCAAGTAATGTTCTTTGTAGTATAATTAGGAAGCCACACCATCCTCCACAATATACACCATCCACTTAACTCATAGGTAAGCCCATAATCCCATCAATACCATACCTTACACCATCCGTTATGGTAGGCATAAAGGCTACTACCAAAATCATAAGTAGGCTCAAAGGCTACTATCAAAACTCAAATAGGTTCAAATGCTGCTACCAATATATTGGTAGGCTCAAAGGTTGCTACCAAAACTTAGGTAGGCTCAAAGGCTGCTACTAATACACATTAGTAGGGTATATTAGTTCATTCATTATTATCTGGACTCAAGCCATTAGTGCCACAAATATTCATCTCTCAAATTATATCTATGTGGGTTTAGGTCTCCCACTATTCTCACCGATGGACTAGTAAATATAATACAATCCATGTAAAAACGATCCTGACCATTATTCTCACCGGTGGACTGCTAACATAATACAATCTAGGACAGAATGCTTCTAACCATTATTCTTACTGGTAGACCGATAAATATAATACAATCCAGAGTAAAACACTCCTTACTACCATTCTCATTGTTGGACCGGTAGCATAATATACATAGTCTCGACCCACTTGGTGTTCTGCTATAAGTAGTTAGTGTTTTTTCATTTAATTATCACACGATTCCAATTTATTTACTCAAGGGGATATCAAAAACCCAGAGGCACTAAGGTACACCAGTCATACTGGTGCATAAGAGCATCATAGTATCCTATCGACTATAAACCCAAGGATGCAAAGGTACCCTAGTCACACTGATACACGAATTCACACAGTACCCTATCGACAAGGACACATATTCTATAAGTATACATACCCCCTAATTAGGTTTATAGAGCTAAATAGAGTAAGATGTAGGGCCTATTTGGGGCACTAAGGCACACCAGTAAGATCCAAAATAATCGTGGTATAAACTATATCTTTAGGGTGGCGACCCCTAAAGAGTCACCATCCCCTATCTCAAGATTATTCACTTTAAGTATTAGTATTTTAATTAAGGTGACCACGAGAATCACACATTCCCATACTTAATCAACACTTAATGCACTTCCTAAATGTTTATGAGAATAATATCATAGCATACCCCAATTTACCAAGTTACCCCTAAACCATACATATTCATTAGCATATTTATCATAGTACATTCCAAAATTACTAAAATACCTCTAGACCCTAGAATGTTCATAATCATGCTTAAAGAGGTGATACTAAGGTAATAACCCTTATTATCATATTTAACATTAAGTTATGCCTGTCATGCATGTTCATTAGACCAATCAACATATTACATGCAAAATTATCAAAATGCCCCTAGACCATATATCATTGATTATCATGCTCAAATAAGTGATACTAAAATAATAAACCCCTATTATCATATTTAACATCAATTTATACTTATCGTACATGTTTATTATACTAATCATGATACTGCATAAAAAATTACCAAAATGTCCCTAGACCATATTTTATTGAATATCATGCATATATAGGTGCTACTAAGACAAGAAACCCTTATTATCATGTTTAACATCATTTTATACTTATCAAGCATGTTAGTTGGACTAACCACCATATTACATGCAAAATTACCAAAACACCTCTAGGTCATTTAATATTAATAATCATACCCAATGTGCACTACTAATACCACAAAAGCTCTATTTTCTTTCTTAACACTAATTATTACTTACCATACATGTTTATTTAGGTAACCCCCATTTCACATGTAAAATTACTAAAATGCCTCTAAGTTATAAATTATTAATATTTATGCTCGACCATGTGTTACTAACACCACAAACCCTTATTTCCATGATTATCACCAATTATTACTTATCATACATATTTATCAAGATAACCCCCATTTCACATGAAAAACTACCAAAATGCCCATAGGACATATAATATTAATGATCATGCCCAAACATGCCGTATTAACACCATAAACCCTCATTATCATACTTAGCACCAATTATTACTTATCATACATAACTATTAGGAAGATCACCACTATACATTAAAATTACCAAAATATCCCTAGGCCATAAATATTGATATTTCTACTAACACATATATTTATAATATAACAAACTCCTATCTCCATTCTTAGCAACATATATAACCCATTAGTCATTCCAATTAAGATTAAATATCATGATGATCCAAATGACCAAATTGCCCCTAGGGCTCATAATAGTAATATTTTTACTACAAGTGTCCATCCATACTCCACCTAGCATTTTATGTACACATAACATTCACCCTCAAACATTCTACCACTTCTTAATTACCATTTCACACATATCTCATCATAAACAAGATAAATGCATTCTTTCTCTATTTTCCAATATCACATTTAAAAATCATGGGATTATTAATAACATATCATATCCACACAAATCATATGAAAAAAACCCTAATGTGCTAATATACAATAATCCATACATTTTAGTAGGGTATAATGGTTACCTTATTTCTAGTAAAAATTGAACTTTACAGGTATCTAATTTAAAATGCTTAAGCTCTATTTAATAAAATATTGTACCTAAAATAATATCACAAGTGAAATATTAATATTAGATAAATAAAAGAATGATTCTTATTAAAATCATTTATTAAATATATAACATTACCAAACTACCTTATAGCTTAATATTAGCTAAAATATACAAAATCACACAGCATAACCCATGCTTCATGTGCATCGTGAGCCATGCAAAATGAAAAAAGGGGAAGGAAAATTGAAGGAGGGGAGGCTCAGGTAAAAGGTTTGAGGGATGTGCTAGGGAGGTGTTAGTGTTGGTTGTTAAGTGTAGAGGTGAGGACAGAGGTAGGTGGTGGTTGGAGGTTATGGTGCGGCGGCTTAGAGGTGGAAAAGGTAATAGTGGGGTTATAGGAGAAAGGCAACAAGAAGGGTGGGAGAAGTGGAAGGAAGGAGAAGAAGAGAAAAAGAAGGAGGGAGGTAGGATGGTTTGCGGAAGGTGGTGCAAGGAGGAGGTCAGGTGGTGTTAAGTGGCTGAGGAGAGGTTGCAGTAGCAGTGGAAAGGGAGCTGAAGAGGTGGCTAAAGGGTACTGGGTGCAACAATGTTGAAGTGGAGAAGGAGAAAATGGAGGGGGTAGGTTGTAGGGGTGGCTGGAGCTGGCTGCTCGAGGCAGTACAGGTAGAAGGTTGGGGAGGAGTTGGCAATGAGGAGGCTGGGTTGGTTGGGGAGGCGTTAAAGAGGAGCTATAGGGAGGTGTCAAAAGAAAATAGGGCAGGATAAAAAGGAGAAAAAAAGGAGAAGAGAGGTTCAGGGAGAAGGGTTGAGCTTAAGGGAGAATGAGGCAAGAAGAAGAGAAGAAGAATAAAAATAAGAAGAAGAGAGAGGGAGCTCTATTAGTCATGCGAGGGAGGTGGTGTAAGGGGTGCAAACAGGCATGGCATGAGGAGTTGCAAGGTCAATAATGGAAAAGAAAGGTATGGTAGGGGAGGAGGGTGGCACAAAGAGTCTAGCCAACAGAGGGGATGTATAGGCTTACAAGGTGTAGGGGAAGAAGAAGGCATGTGAGGGGGAGCAGGGGTTTTTTAGCTCGGGCGGTGCAAGGGAAGAAGAAAAGGGAAGATGGGATGAGAAGGAAGGAAAGGAAAGAAGATGAGCTATGATGGCCATGCAGGAGAAAAAGAGAAGGGGTTGGGCTAGCCCAAGGGGAGAGGGGAGAAAAGAAAAAGGAAAATGGGTTAGTCTAAGATAGGGAGAATAGAAAGAAAAGAGAGGGGGTTTTGGTGGGCCAAAGGAAGAAGGGAGAAAATAAAATAAAGAAAAGGAATAAAAAAAGGAAAAAAAGAAAAGGAGAATGTTTTTAGAGTTAGGATTAGAAATTAGGCTAAAATTGGATAATAGAAAAAATAATACATTAATTTATCAAAAAATGTAGGTATTAATTTAAGAAAATAACTTTAGTAAAATTATGGGTTTGGAGATTTATTTAAATAAAAAGAGTAAGATAAAATGAAAAAATAATTATATTAACTTATTAAATAATTCTATCTATTTTTGTAAATCAAAGGTCCATAGAATAATTAAACTGATAATGTTAAGATTAGATTATTCCATATAAAAGGTTAAAATTTTAAATTTTAGGTTTTAAAATTTAGGGTGTTACACTTAGTTCTTAGAAATGTTTAATCAATACATTAAGGTAATCTATTTATGTTAAGAACCTAAATTAGATCATCCATTTGGAGCATCATAGCATACGTACTCAAATTTTCCCATTAAAACCTTCCAAAGGCACTTGTTAAGAATACCATAAATTATAAACTAATTAATCCATCCAATAGGTTAGTTAATTCATGCTATGATGTGGGTTCTCATCATTAAAGGATCATCTTATCACATATCGTCAAGTCTCAAATCATATTGAGCTTAAGGGAAATAAAAACAACACTCTCTTACTGAATTAGTCAATTAATTATTTTGGCTCACCCAAACCCTAGAGTTCCTCTCAAAATCAATCAATCAGTTTGTTCATATCATTCAACTATTTTAAGACCACAAAATCAATTTTAACAAACCAGGTAACGGGTTTAAATAGAGAACAACCTAAAGCTAACGTGGACAACTCAATCAATTGGTTCGCCTAACCAGTCAACTATTCTAATAGCAGTCAATCGGATTGGCTTAACCAATTGATTGATTTACTCCTAGGAAGCACACTAAAAGCATTTTGAACGAAATTAAACCTCTAAAATATAACTATTTCAAAAGCATAACCTCACCATTATAGAGAACAGTGGTTACACATGCTCATATACTAATCATGTTGCAATAACGAAATCAACCATAATTATCCTCATGAATTCATATTTTTCTCAAAAATCTTAATCTTATAATATGTAACACCAATTATTCATAGTATCATATATGCATGCAAGGACCAGAAATTCACCAGCCATACTAGTTTACATGCTCATTCATACCACATTTTAAAGGCAAGAATAACTTACTAGAAAGCTTAGCAAAATCCACACCTCAAAGCAAAAACTTTAGTTGGAAGATTCTAACTTTCAAAAACCTTAGGAAAAAAAGATTAAAAACTTATAAACCTTATTATAATTCTGGGAAAGAAAATAGAATTTACCACCTCCAAGGAGATTCCAAGAAATCCACTAAAAACAAAACTCAACTTTTTTCCAAATCTAACTCTTTTTTACTTAAAAATAAAATAAGAGAGGGCTAGAAAAAGGATAAGAAGAGTAAGACAAATCAAAGTGAAGGCATGAATTGAAAAATAAAAGGGAATACAAGTGTGGGAACCTATAGTATTTTTAGTTGCTGGAAGAGTTAAAAGGAAGACATAATTAGGGTTATTTATAATAAATGAATCTGTTAAGAAATGAGTGAGAGGGTTTAAAAAATTTAAAACCCTAAGTTTACCATTTAAATTTGGACTAAATGGACTAATATATTAATATTAGGTTGACTTCCTTCCAGGAGCTCAAGTAGTAATTTTATAGAGAATACAGGTCGAGATTCTTTAGAGAAAGGTTAAGAACGAGAAAGATTGAGAACAAGAAAGGAAATAGGATAATTCGCATGGGAAGAAAATATCCTCCCTTTTCTGCCAAAATTGGACCCTCAAATCCTCCGGAGATGAAATTAAAGCTAGATAAATGATTAATGGTGTTAAAGATTAATCAGGAAATGTCTTGGAGTTGGATTACCAAGGTTTCATTTTGATGAAAGCATTTTCCAAGGAAAAAATCAAACTTGAATAACTCAGCTTGACCAACCTATTAATGATTTTGGTTGGCACATTGATTGATCTACGAACCAGTTGAACGGTTCCATCAAACCACACAAAGTTGATATTGAAAAACTAGGTTGTCGGTTCAAAGGATTAGTCAAATGGTACACAAGAAAAGTCATTTTACTTAATTTTCCAAGATTTTTCCAATTCCTTTTTAAATCAAGTCCAAAATATATATCCAAATTGATATTAACCACCATCCATAATCTATTAAACATAAGAATTTTACACATTATAAGTCTCAAATTATGGGGTATTATAATAAGAAAAGGATATGTGTGAGAGAGCATGAGCCCATCTTGTGTACCTATAGTACTTGGTCTAAAACAAAATGGTATGTGCCACATGTGTATTGACTCTAGGGCTGTAAAAAATATTAAAAATAAATAAATATTAATTTCCTATGCCTAGAGTAAATGACAAGTTAGATGATTTGTGTGGTGAACAAGCATTCTCTAAAATTTATATAAGGAGTGGATGTCATCAAATGAGGATAAGTGAATAAGATGAGTGTAAAATGGTGTCTAAAGCTAAATATGGTCTTTATGAGTGGATTATGATACCTTTTGGGTTCTATAATGCACTAATTTCATTTATGAGACTAATGAATGAAGTTATTCATCCTTTTCTTGGAAAAATCAGTGTGGTGTACTTAGATGATATACTTATGTATAGTAAAAATGAGCATGATCATCTTATTTATTTAAGGAAATTATTTAAGAAACTGAGGAAAGATAAAATTTGTGGAAAATTGAAAAATGTGAGTTCATGCTTTTGAGTATTATTTTCCTTGGTTATATTGTAAGTAGCAAAGGTATGAAAGTAAATCCCATGAAGATTCAAGCTATTCAATATTAGCATATACGTAAAGAAATTCATAAGGGATGGAGTTCCCTGGATTAGCAAGCTTTTATAGGAGTTTCATCAAGAATTTCTCAACTATTTTCCCTTAAATTACACATCTCATGAAGAAAGAACAATTCAAGTAGGGAGAGGAAGGAACTCAAGCCTTTGAGACTTTAAAAGTCAAGCTATTTAATGCACTGATATTATCCTTACCCATCTTTGATAAATTAGTTAAAGTTACATGTGATTCTAGTAGCATAGAAATAGGAGGTGTAGTCTTACAAGAAAAATTCCTAATGCACTCTTTAGTGAAAATTTAAATGGTGATAAATTAAATTACTCCATATATGATAAATGAAATACCCCAAAACCTTAATTTAGGGAATCATGGCCAAATAAGAAATTATTAGAAAAATGAATTAAATAAACTACTTTTATTAAAATAAGAGGGAATTAATTAAGGTAAATCTAGGAGAAATTATAAATAATTTTTAAATAGGAAAAATATGAGTATCTAATTAAAATAGAATTTAAGGAAATTCTTTCAAAATCCATAAATTAGCCTAAAAATATAATTTAATCATTATTTTAATAATTATATTTTATTAAATATCCCAAATTACCCAAAATATTTGATTAATCTAATCCACCTTTTTCCTTCTTTTTCCTTTTTCCTTTTTCCTTTTTCCCTCTCTTTTTCCTTTTCTTTCATTTCCTCCTCTTCCTTTTTCTCCTTCTTCCCCGACTTGGGTCGGTCCGTTAGCCCAACTCCTCCCTCCCCCTGCACGGTCCAGCCTCCCCGCGCCACTCCTTCCTCT